>BFEA01000493.1:230397-241157 GCA_003427395.1 Chara braunii | reverse complement strand
ACTCTCTCTCTCTCTCTCTCTCACACACACACACACACACACACACACACACGCACACACACACACACAGACGCACACACACACACACGCACACACGCACACAGAGACACACACAGACACACGCACACACACACGAAAATGTTTTCCCGACTAAAGACGACCACTTCCCTCAAGTGGTATCACTGGCTTTGGGCGGGTGGGTATGTCTGATTACGTTACTCAAACGGATCCTTGGTGTCCAACCTCCTGAGTACAGTCTGTTGCAGCCATGGTTTTTAGTGGACCTTCAGTCAAACCTGAAGGCGTGCAATTAAGCTACATAAACCTTCACAATTCTACAGCCGCTCTCTTCCTTACCACTGCACCTGGAAATCCCACACTGGTTTTACAATAAATGGCAAGAGACCACTCCATCCCAAACAAAAAAAATGACCTTCACAAGTCTGCCTGGACATCATGCACCTCGCCATCTTAATCTCCAGCTACTTTCAGACACGAGCAAGGGTTTGTTGGCCTTCCTCCCTCCAAGCCATGTGGTCAATAATACTCAACATCCATAACATACAATTCAAAATTTATGCTCTTCTTTTTTCTGCAAAGACAGTGCCATGCACCAGAATTTTGAAACAATATATCAGGAAATCTGAAACCCAAATACACGTGGAATCACAGCAAGCAAACTTCTGCATGAACTTCACACTACCGTCTTCGCCCGAATATAACGCCCAGGTCATTATAGCTGTATTTGGAGCACTTTCCAGTCCACATGCGGTGATAATGACCAGCCTTCCTACTCGGGTGAAGACGGTAGATTCCCGTGCAACAGTCCTGGATGTGACTCTAGGCTGTATTGTTTCTCATAGCCTCCTGGCTGTGCCTTATCTTGCCCTGTGCCATCCTGTGGGGAGGCGGTTAACGACGGCCTCAATGACCCGTTCCTCAGTATCTGAAAATGGGGGTCCCCATTAACCACTTGTGTCATAAGAGCAACAAAGTGTAAAACATTATTTGGGAGCTGATTGAAACCAGGACTTACATAGACATATGAGAATCCCAGTAGTGTGTACCTCACATCATCCAGGAAGTTCTGAGCTCACAATACCCCAACTTATACTACTAGTGTATTCCGAAATACCAGAGGGCCCATCTCAGATGAATGTTGCACAAACCTATTGTACACGTAAGAAAAGTCAGAATCTCCACGACCACCCAGTTCGTCCCATCCATTAAACAAATGAGTCGACAAGTTCTGCTCTTTATACCAACATGACAACCGTTCACAATGGGGCAACACAAAGACTCCACTCTCAACAGGAAGGGAAAACCAAACCTGATTCTGCGCTCTGGATGTGCAACACCATCTTTGACATTCTCAATCTCCGCTTCAATCTCCTTTTTCTGATATATCACACCCAGGAAAACAGCACTTACAAAGTTTAGCCATCCCATCTAGTCACACTTGCAAACTTGACCAATCCCATGAGGCCACATTTGAAAGAGCTTAGCCACCTACAAAAAGCCAACCATCCCAAAACTCTCTCTCTCTCTCTCTAGCCACCTACAAAAAGCCAGCCATCCCAAAACTCTCTGATTCTCTCTCTCTCTCTCTCTCTCTCTCTCTCTCTCTCTCTCTCTCTCTCTCTCTCTCTCTCTCTCTCTCTCTCTCTCTCTNTCTCTCTCTCTCTCTCTCTCTCTCTCTCTCTCTCTCTCTCTCTCTCTCTCTCTGTGTGTGTGTGTGTGTGTGTGTGTGTGTGTTGTCATGTTCGCTATACCCCTCTCTCTCTCACTGTTGTCTTGTTTGCTACACACACTCCACAAAAAAAGCATGAATGTGCCAGAATGTTCATCACACTTTCACCGACTCATCAGGAGGTTGAGTATGTGTGTGTCTCTCTCCCTCTTTCTCTCTCCCTCCCTCACACTAACATAGTTCCAAAAAAAACTTCACATGAAACCATACGCTGACGGATCAAGCCACAGGCCCATTCGACAGCCATCAACCCGGTCAACCATAGGTCTAGGTCTGGGTCAGAATCAGGTTTGACCTGAGGGGTCTAGGTCAAACTACAGGGCCCTCATTCGACTAGGTCAAACCATAGGTAGGTCTAGGTCTAGCCATCCGTAACTTCAGATGAAGGCATAACACGCACATACGACCACAATTACAATATCATGATTATCATCCCAATAAACAGATCAAACCATAGGTCAAGGTCCAGGTAGTTACAGACAGGATCGTCGACCAGTGAACATCGAGCACGGCTGCATTACTGGCCGGCAATCCTATACTTACTACCCTGGGTACAGAGCGAGAAGACGGGTGGATTCATATACCTAACCTTAGCATTCGGGTTTTGTCTTCGCACAGCCGGGAATAAAATTCTTGGTGGAAATCATGAACTCTGGGTGTTAATAACAGCTCACGATTTCTTAATGATCAGCCGCAAGCCAAGGGGACAAAGTCCATCATGTGCATACCAACAACAGACATTGCTTGCGAAGTCGTCCCATCTTTCGAACATCAGTGACTTCACGGACTTGCTGGAGCACAAGCTGAGCTTAGCACCACTCAATAGGATTTGAATTTTGAACTCATCACCTTCTTGTTATCAGTCCTCAACAAGGTATGTACCCCTCGACTACCAGGCAGGTACCATGCCGCGACTTGCAACATTAGGGACCTCAACCAGTTTTTTTTTTCCAATTATTGGTTAAGTGATTAACAACCGTCACAACCCACACATGGTTAGGACCAGCGCTTCAAGATGATCGTTGGGGACCCAAGGGAATTCGACTCACCATTGTATCCCTCATGTTCGAGAGGAGAAGGGACTGCACATTGCCTTTTCCAACCCATCTGCACAATTCCACTGTCAAAGCCTTTGCAGAAGCTCGGACCTTTTGATCCTGATGATCAAATAGAGGTGGGAGCATCTTTATTACCCTTTTCGCATTCACCACCTTCACCCCAAACTGACTGCAACAACCAGCAGACAATGACAACATGAAAGTCAACATTGTGCCGACACGAACAATTTTCCCACAAACCAAGGTGGTTAGCCTAATTGCTGCAAGCAATGCACAGAGGAGACGAAAAACCGAAAAGAAGAAAGCAAGATACACTGCAAAAGCTGCCAACATCTTGAATAAGAGGTGGTACATCCTTCCCAAGGGAAGAAATAAATACCGTCTACTCGGACATCCCGATCGTCACGGGGAGGGGCGTGGGTGAGTTCCGCTATTTAAATTTTGCCTTGCCGGTGGAACAGGAACCGGACTGACGCTTCCCAGAATGGAAAGGACCCAAAGCCATAGGGTTCTATTTTTTTTATATATATATAATTAAAACACGCATCTCTTCCACCACCTTCACACCAAACTGGGTGCGACAACCAGTAGACGATCAACGACAATAACTATATGTAAGTTAACATTGTGCTGACACCAACAATTATGCCTAAAACCAAGGTGGTTAGCCTATTTGCTGAAGTAATGTGTTCTGCTGCCACGTGGCATCGCCACACCCAGACCAAAAGACAAGGCCGATCGTGACAGCGTGGAGCAGAGGAACTAAGCAGCATAGCGGTGGCGCATCAATGGAGCTGTGGCAGTGCAGTGGAGCCGCGGAAACTGGCGGGGTCGATGGTGGGCTCACACATTTTAAGCACAGCAGGGAAGGAAAAACGAAAAACACGAAAGGCACACTGCAAGAGCTGCCAAGGTTTTGAATGACATGCATCTCTTTAGCAGCTGCACTGCCACAAATGGACAGAGAAAAAGGGAACATAGGAAACAGTGCAGCAAGTTTTCCATGACATGCAGAATCAGGCAGAGGACCCGAACCAAGGACAAAGGAGATCAACCAACCCATGGTTGTTCAAAAATGCTTCACAAAATAGGTCTAAGGAACCATCGAATGAGAACGCACAATTTTCAAGATGCAAAAGCTCACAGAAGACCAATCGTGAATACGCAGAGTTGGAAGCAGAATCACAAAGCCAACAGCGCACCAAAAAGGGGTACGCCAAACTTTTCATTTCGCTCTTGGTGGTCATCCTAAGCAAGGGGGGTGCTTTAAGCAACAGTAGTGGAACCCTCCATAGAAACAACAGCCATATATGCACAGCAATATTCCAAGTACCCTGACTTAATTGACTATCACTTCCCATTTCCGATTCCCAAAGAAAACTCAGATGTAATAAATGGGTTCCAAGGTTCCACCACATCAGGAAATTTCCTTTAAGAACAACAAAACAGAAAATATTTTTGCCCACAACCGAAAGAGTGTTTGCGGCAAACCAAATGCATACGTGAATCAAAGATGCTGCAACTAACAGGGATCAGGTTTCAGCTAGGCATTCTGGGATTAGCTTGTTTTGTAAGTTAACAAAAAAAAAAAAAAGTTCCGCAGTACTAAAGGTTGAAACTTGAAACCTCCACTGCGGCTTATGCCATCCACGGACGAAAAGATCCACTGCAGAACTATTTGTAAAGGCCGAACAAAAATACTTTCGTGTTGCCAAACCGACCCACCAGATCACAACCACCAGTCCAGGTCAGCACCCCTAGAGTCTTTTCTAGCAGCCCCAATTTTCTTTGCAATTTTCTTTGCAGTCACCCAGTCTTTTCTAGCAGATCACAATCGCCAGCCCAATCTTTTCTAGCAGTCTTTGCAAAAATATAGTGTTGCCAAACCGACCCGATCACAATCACCAGCCCAGTCTCATACATAAATGAGGTTCAGCACAAAAGATTGGGCCTCAGTGATGCCACCACTACTGCCTGAAAAAACAGAGAGCTCAACTCCCTGAGACGAAGCGAACTAAACTATGGCTGCCATATCATCGAACCGAAGCACAAACTTGAAAAGGGCCGCTCTCTTCGTAACCTTCAAGATTTTGCGGTCAGGTCCACAGATCTTGTATGCTTAATTGAGTTCATCGAACTGTTTTCCTTATTTCATGATGGAATTTCGAATATTGCACCACAAATGAACCATACTGCACATCAAGGTGTAAACCACCAGCACACCAGAAGCAAGCACCCCTTAACACACTGGCCTTTCATGAATGTAGGGGCCTCCATGCAACCACTTAATGCACACCAGTCCCAGCCTCCTTCCTCCTAAAATCAAACTCGTCGACAAGGCATTGTTCATGAAGCCCCAAGCCTACAGAGCCGAAGAGGGGTACCGGGGCGGTGCGCTAAATTCAGAGTACCCCAAGTGCAATGGAGCAGCGGCAACTGGCGGCAGTTGTTCAGATTTCCAGATGTCACCCAAGTAGGAGTGAACATTTGTGCTGAGAAGGCCTCGCGTGATGCTTTCCGCAGGCCAAAGAGAGACCGCGCAGGGGACGGAACCGACCATGTCACGCGAGGCCTCGGGAAATTTACCCTGTTTTCCATGCAAAGCGCTTTTGGCAACGCTTTTTTTCTGGGAGGGGGGTGGAGGGGTTCCGTTCGAACAAGCAGGCCCAGCGGGGTTGATTGTTAAAATTCACTTGTGAAAAAATGTAGACCATAGATGACTGCTGAAGGGTGTCAGGTGATGGCATAAATACGGCATGCCAGACTGGCAATCGTACAGTTGTACAGATATACTATCGTACTTGGACACAATCATATGACCTGCTGTACATCCGGAGTCGGCAGTGCCGTGCACTTGTGGTCTCAGATGGTGGTGTAAATACGGGGCATGCTCGACCAGCAATCGTACATGCCCGACAAACAATCATACAGCCCAATCTACAGTTGTACAGATATGTTATAGTACTTGGACACACGATCACATGACCTACTGTACATGGGAGTAGGTTGTGCCATCCACTTATGGTCCGCTGCCAGTTACGATACCCGATGCAGCTAGGAAGGCAAGAGTGGCAGTGTGACAGAGGGCAAAAATGGACGGAGTCACTAGCCAAAAATGAAAGCAGTGCACCGCTGGCAGTTTAGTTTTGTTTAGTGCGCAGTGCAAAACCGCTTCGGGACAAAGAGGCTCGGAGGTACAGGTGGTTTAAAAATAACCACTGAGAGGCCAGCTGCCAAACCAATTAACTTAGGTTTCAGTGCTACAAAAAGCTTGGATGACGACAAGCAATGAATATTGGGCAATTGCATGGAGCTAAGATTCGGATGTGTGATAAAAAAGCATGGAAAGAAATAAGGTCAAAAGAATGGAGAGAACCTCCTTTGTCATGTGGAAGACTGGCCCTTCGATGGTCCTTCGGACACTACCACGGGATGTTCACCTTCGTCATAAAACACTCTGAACTCGACGAAGCAAATCATATGCCCTTTGAAAACAGCACTTGGCTCAGACGCAATGCATCGTAACCATAAATATAGCGCACGCCATATTGCACTGAAGACAGGTTCCTTTTTAGCAGGCGACAACAAAAGAGCTGTTCAAATAATTGACATAGCACAGCCTCCACAATACTGCCAATTAATGTTGAATTAATCTATAGGTTCCGTCATTTTTCCTGTCGAGAAAGCCTTGCCTACTGGGTCAAGGCTACTGGAACGAGCACGGCGAACATCCAACACAAAAAGAACATCAAGACAGCCTACCTTCACATGTGGGATTTCCACAGAGGACACCTGGTCTGACAAAGGGAGATAGAGAAGCACTTAAACTGCCAGTGCAGGTCAATGTGGAAAATAAAAGCGAAGCACACCTAGATTGCACACAACCCTGACTAGATACAGAACAACATGACAACGAACATAGACACTCCATAATCTCACCATGTACTTTATGACCCAACTGGCCAGACAGAAACACAGACTCTGACAAACGCGCCTCTGGCTTCATGACAGGCAGGCCCTCATCATTTCATGCTGTCATGGTATGTCCAGGACACCTTCCCCCTGGAGACATACCTAGAACAAGCACCACCGCACTGACAGAGAGACTTGGACAGGGTTGCATGAAACATAACAATGGTCTGCCAGAGTGGCTTTCCTCATGCCTGCATCCCATAAAGAACTCTCTGCCATCCTCAGCATGCTGCTGCTATTTATGTTGTCCCTGTTCCTGGCTGATGAGGATGTTCAGAAACCTGTCAGCCAAGAAGTCCTGCCCAAAACATTTCCAAAACCAAAAACAGGAAACTTTCTTTACGAAATTACAGAAAAACAGCATAAATATTAAATAGTAAATACTTGGTGCCCAACTACCCAACTCCAACAGGTCATCCTCACTGGAAAATGACTGGTCTAGACAATAAGGACCACGCACTGTCGTGAAGAGAGTTTTCACACTCAAGAGACCTACAACATATTCCTCTGTCCTCCCACACAACCTTGCACTCAATTTCTGTTACATATAGTTATAGCTCCAGCTTGCCCAAAGATAAGTCACTGTCTTACCAGGGTACGCAGTAAGAGGATACCTCTCTACTGATAAATGCCCAGAGCCAAGGATCCGTAATGTGATGAAAAGGACTGAATGGACAATGCAATGTCAGTTGAATCTCAACAAGCAACGTACACCCTGATACATACAAAATGGCACATAGTAGTGTAGCAGAAGACTTTAAGATGAGTCCTGACCAGGACTGACATGACATCCCACATCACACATGTGAGAGGAGGAGGGACCGCACACAAAGAAGAAAGGTCCCTCCTTTTACTCGCACACGGGGAGGTACCACAGATGAGAGACGAAGCTGGAGGCGAGGGAGGAAACCCAGATCGCAATAGCGAAGTCAAAAATAGTCCCTTGCCAATGTCCAATCAATGTCTGCCTCAGAAATGTCGAATCAGATCCTGGGTGCAGTGCCCACTGTAACCTCTGCCTGCATCTTCCGCCTGTAACCTCTTTCACTCTCGTATCTGAAGAAGAAGAAGAAAGAGAGAGAGAGAGAGAGAGATGGAGGGAAGACGAAGAGACCGTCTTCCCTGCTATCTCACCTGCAGGATGCTGACTGCTGTGTGGTTGCTGTCGTGTACAGGTCGCGAGCGGAGTCCCAGCTATGGCGCTGGGTAAGTCCGCCGTCCGCAGGTATGGCCTCCGCCCTCTCCTACCTACTCCCCTACCTCTCGCCCTCAGCAAGCGTTAAGCTGCAGCGCTGGTCCAGCAGTGTGTCGCTCGAGAAGTGAGGTACCGGAACTGTCCCTGGCCCAGCCACTGCCCAGGTATATGTAGCGATCGGCGGCTGGACCTACCTGGTGCTGGCCTCAGAAACGGCCCAGCTGGTCTAGGTCCCTACCGGACGTCCAGACCATGCTGCTGATGCAGCAGGTGCAAAAACGCGCCAGGCCTGGATCAGGCCCTGTTCCTGTGCACCTGGCCCAAGGCATTGCCTTGGTGCCTGAGGTCCAAAACGGTACCGGTACCGTTGAGTCAGGCGCAAAAACGCGCCTGGTTTCGGGAGGGCCTCCTGTCTCTGTACCTGGCCCAAGGTGTTGCCTTGGGGTCCGCAAGTCCGAAGCGTCGTCTGCACAGACAAGGGACAAGGCTAAATAAATAAATAAATAAGTACTGCCGCCTTTATGTGAAATCTGCGGCCTGGGGGCCGCCGTGGGCCTCCAGGGCGCATTTCTGATGGCATGCGGCCTGGGGGGCCCTCAGCAACCGTCGGGCCACTTGAAATCAGCCCGTGTGCAGGTGCAGAATGTAGCACTACCCTATCGGGCTAAAGTGGGGGGCAGGGGCATTTCCAAAATTTCGAGTACCACGACTTTGGCAATTTTCTATTCTGATTTCCAGCAACAAGTTCCAAAAAAAAAATCATGTGTTCCTTAGATGAGCCATAGTCAGGGGAAAGATTCAATAAATAAACAAAAATGATGTGGCCGACGGATTTTCTTTTCACGCCAAACGGAATGCATGGTTCAATCCATCTCAAGTGACCTGGTAGAGTGACGTTTCACACTGGGCAGGCCAGCACGGAAGGGTTTGTGAATTTAGGCGCGTCTGAACTGGTGTTTCTTCCTTCCTTCTTTTACGAAACTCGTGGTTTATACCATGACTACCTTTCACAGGCAAACTCCAAACGTCCTAAGAACACGGTATAACAGCCACTGGACCAAAATGGCTGCTGGCGCCAGCCCACCAAGAAACAAAAGAAGTCACAATGGCGCTTCGGCAAAAAGCTTCGCATACAGTTCGTTTCCAACTCGGCGAAAAGAGGCTTGGAGGGAGAGGGTTTTCTGAGGAAGAATTGCAACCACTAAGGAAGAAGAGAAACATTCAATTGTGAACATGCAGCAAGTTCAGCCACTGGCCTGCTATCTTCCAGCCGTCCCCCGTCCATACCGACGGTTGCCAACTCCACAAAGCACAACCACATACCCCTTCCGAAGCATTGATCTTCCAAATTCTCAGCTTGTTTCAACGTCTGAAACCACCACTACATTTCCCAGCTATTTTGTTCCCATCCATCAAGATCCCCTGTCAGAACCTGAAGTATCTTTCCAGCTGGAATATTTCTCCACTCCAACCCTGGGTATACCTTGTGCTATTTCCACGGGCACTACTCATGGCACACTCTGATCACCAGCCTCTGCACTATCGTGCAACTTACAAATAAGAAATATAACGCACGCGGGTCAGAATGAGTCAAATAAGGGTGCGAAGGCCACTCTGGCTGATTAACCTCCGCCGCATTGCGCACACTGCCCTTCTCCCCATCGAGATCCCCTGTCAGAACTTCCCACCTTCATACCTCAACAACGAGAGAGTAGGAGAGCAGCAGCGGGGAAGAGAGAGTATATCGAATCGATAAAAAAGGATTCTACATCTTGAAAAAGCCACACATCATGCACGTGATCAGGAAGTCCGTTTTATGCAATGTACATGAGCGGCGTGAGGTCGGAAGGTATGGGAGTGAAAGTCAAGTGCCATTGAATGTGTTTCCTCATGCTTTCGATAGGAAAAAACTACGCAGGACTAAACCAGGAGTGCAAGCCACCCTCCTCCAAAACTCACAGCCGTATACTTACTATGGCGGTGGCCACAGCAGACCATTGGAGACGATGTAAATTTTTCATGTAACATGGCATTTTGAACCATCCTCCTCGAACCTTGACAGAGAGGGGGGGAGGGAGTCATACTTACCATCACACAGACGCCCATCTTTGAGAGAGAAAGAGTACAAGCAGGAGACTTTAAAGTGTATATGTGCATGTTCTTCTTTATGGTCTCTTCTTTTCGCCACCCCGGAGACACAGAGAGAGAGAGAGAGTGCCTGCAAGTGTGCACCCGACTTCGAGGTGCCCTTATGTTTGCCAGAGAGAGCGGAGAGAGTGGCCTCATGTTTGCCAGAGAGAGCGAGTGAGAAAGATGAAAGAGTGTGCCCAAGCACCCACCTGACTTTGTTTGCACACAACTCCACAAAAGACACATGACTGTGCCAGACTTTCATCGGCCTTAGTGTGTAAGTGTATGTCCATTTTGAGATTAGAGAGAGACTTTGCTCACAACCGTGCTTTGAGTTGTACACATGTGTGTGCATTTGTCTGCGCGTTTTGTTTCGTTTCTTCTTTTCATTTTTCCTCACAAGTGACCAACCCCACCTACACACGGCAGGATTGGACCGATCGGCCCCAAGAGCGACAGGCCACAACGTGTGGACTGGATGGTGCCAACATCCCTTCTACTCCCTTGCCTCCAATGCCTTCTCCTTCTCCGACTTCTCCCACGCCCATTCCTCCTCTATCATCTAATTGCATGAAACATCGCAAACCTCCAATGCCTCTCTCTCTCTCTCTCTCTCTCTCTCTCTCTCTCTCTCTCTCTCTCTCTCTCTCTCTCT
>BFEA01000493.1:201684-216580 GCA_003427395.1 Chara braunii | reverse complement strand
CACACACACACACACACACACGCACACACACACACGCACACACACACACACACGCACGCACCTACACAGGCTCTCTCGCACACACAAACAGAGTGCCGTTCTGTCGCACACACACAGGCCGTCTTTCTCTCTCTCTGGCCCACACACACTCGTACACGCGCAGTGGCGCTAAAACTTCCCACGACTCCACACCTGCACGTAGTCGTCAATATCTACATCACAAGAGACAGGCGAAGCGCTCAGACTTCCACTCACTGCCACAGACTTAAGCCCTATCCGTTTCTCCCGCAACCATGTCAGCTAAAACATCCGATCGATCGCCATCTTTCATACTCCCCTACCCCAAGACGATGGAGAAACGCTCGCTGGAAGAAAGTTGCCCTGCCAAATACAGCGTTCTACGACCAAGCCTCCGGACAACGTCCAATGGCGGACATAACAAAATGAGATAACAACACATAACTGTGTCTAGAGCACGTGGCGAAGGCAAAGGGGAGCGGGTACCAGCCCGCAAAGGGGCCAGACAAGGGCCGCAAAAGGCCACAACTACCGCGAGGGAAACGGGGCAAAACACGTCCTTCCTCTCTTCTCCTCATGGCACTTCCCTCTCTTTACTTCCTCCTTTCTCTCGCTCACTCTCTTCCCTCCTCTTCTCCTTCCCCATTTTCCTTCCCTTCCTGTTTCTCCTCCTATACATCCCCTCCCTTCCAGCACACTCCGCCGGTTCAATGCAGCTCAGCCCCTCTCTCTCTCTCTCTCTCTCTCTCTCTCTCTCTCTCTCTCTCTCTCTCTCTCTCTCTCTTCTCTGCATGTTGAGCGCTCGCCTGTAACTGGTGCTGTCTCTTATACACATCTAGATGTGTATAAGAGACAGGATATATATATATTTTTTAATTAATGGTTGCAGCTTGTAATATAAGGTGAACAAATGAGGTCGGGGAGGTGAAATTTTGACAGCCCTGACTTTCGCAATTTTTCAAGCTTGTTCTGTGTGGCAAAAAACAACATCAGGGACATATAATAACCGCCAATCTGTAAGGGACACTAAAATTAGTAAAATTTCAACGACTCCATACGGCAAAAAACGAATCCTGACTAAAACAGGGCTCATATCTTTGCCCCATGCTGTGGCCCTGTGGGCCCCAAAACTTTCAAGGTTCAGCGCGCTCCATGGTGAAGAAACCATACATTCACCAAATAGGTTTCAGGGCAGTGATAATCAAATATGGAAGCTGTAAGGGTCCACATGCATGCGTGTTCATGCACCCCCACCCCCGTCTCCTACACACACAGAGGAGAACCCCCTACTTGGAAAGTTTGGCGAAAAACTGATATGCCACACTTTGTGTGTGCTCTGAAGATACAAACCATAAAACCTCTTCAACATGATTCAATTTCTGACAGTACCAGGCGTCCCGTAGTGTGGATCTGCACTTCTTTGTGCCTTACTGAGGCGAATGGAATCCAGATCTCTATAAGCCCCTCTAATCGCACCCCCTCCCTTCCAACCTTCACCCAGAATGAACACGAGGGGGCTTAGGGTTCCAAGTATGAGGGTTCTCCGCAAGCAAAAATCCAGGCATTTCCTGGGAACAGTACAGAGGGTTCTCCACTGTCTTTAGGGAGACGCAAGTGGGTTCCGATCACTTAAGCCAACAAGATCTCCAACTTCGAAGATCCAACAATAGGTACGGATTCACCACAGCGGTACCCATTTCAACGCCACCTCAAACATTGTACTAGATTCGCTTTTTTTTTCTTTTTTTTTTTTAAAGAGACACCCCCTCCAGTGATAGTGGTGACTCGCTAAGAATCAAAGTAGGGAAAAAATCATATGATACCTATCTTACAGACAAATCTTAGAGAGAAAATCACACCAGTACTTGCCTGCCTGCCGGAAAACTCTTTCATTTCTACTATTACACCACCAGTACCTTTGACCATTCCATTGCCGAGCCTGGAAACACTCAGCGCACCAGACAAAAAACGAACCGGTGCCCGAAAAATGGCATGGCTGGCAAACGCACTGTGATTTACATTTTAATTCCTGTTCCATTCCATCCTGCTTAGGGCGGCCATGCATGACCCCTCACTTCCTCTACCCCTCCAGCGATATGCTCGTCTACAACCGCGCATCAGTGACGTGACCTCGTGGAGCAAAGGAACAAAAGGGGCAGACCCAGAGCTAAGGTCATACCCACACTACTCTTCTTGATCTATCTGAGAGCAGTTTATATTCAGATTCAATTGAAAAACTTCTTTTGAGATGATACACAAGACCCTGACTTCCGTTTGGGAGGTGACAGTGTGTATGGTGGAAACATGCCTTCTCAATCCCATGCACATTGCTGGGTTTGCGATGAAGGTTCACAAACCAACAGTGGCCAGACAATCAGCAGCACTGTTCGGTCACAAACCCAACATCCAGACTGAGACTTCAAGCATGTTAAAACCAACACACCCCCAGCTTAAAGATGATCCAACCATACAATCCCCTGATCACAAATCATCGTCTCCTTTGGCCCACCACTTGAGATCAATATCCAATCACAGGGTTCGAAAGAGAAGTGATTGTTCTCTTCAGTAACCAAACATGGGTCAGGGTATGCCAAGGAAACATTCCTGTTAGGGCCTTGCTCCACACCACTCGAGTTCAAGAGCGAAGCGAAAAATCATCATTCTACAACCGCCCCCCTCCCCCACCCCCTCTTAGAGGGGCCCGCTTTGTTTCCACTTTTTTGCGTCCCAAGGGTGCGGCCTTGGAACTCAAGGGCGACACAGCCAAAATCGCCCTTGAAGAATTCAAGTCACCTCCCGGAGGTACCTTGAGTTCAAGTGCCAGTGGATACCGCCAGCACTCCAAGTGGGGCTTTTTTTCTTCCTCGTCTTCTTTTCCAGCAGGCGATCCTGGTCCAGGACCAGTCAAGCCGTGGAGTTCGGTTTCAAGTGCAGCCTGTTCAAGGGTACCATAAATCGAGTAAGTGTAAATTAATGATTAATCAAAATTTCTCGCTCAGTGTGCACCTGAAAAGTGGTGTCGAACAAGGCTCTTAGTCTCTTAACCTACCACTCCCTGCTTAGCAATGTTTTGCACTAACCAGTAGCGGCACGGATCAGATAAATGAAAAACTTACAACCACAATCCCTTTTCCCTTTCCGCCACACGGGACCTTTTTCTTCCATTTTTATTTTTTCCCCCCAAGAAAGTTAGCACTACATCTGCGAAGCTGATCTTTAAAGATTTTTTTATCAACAAAATTTTGAGCACAAAGAGTCCCTAGAGTTCACCCAGGACGTATCCCTGTTAGCTTTTACATATTAGACCCCAGTCCCTTCTTAGCAAATTGTGGGACAAACGAGTAGGGGCAGGGGCTTATAAACATGCAAACCAACCTTCACCAACACAATTTTTTCACCAACCAGAACCTTTCTTTTTTTTCGATTTTTTAAATATTTCTCCCCAAACAATTAGCACTAAATCGGAAATCCGCACCCCTCAGTCGTTTTTCACCAACAATTCAGAGCGCAAAAGGATCCCCAAGGTCGAGGAAATTCCGCACTCTGCCAGTGACCCCCACTTCCCTCCCCCCCCCAAGAAGATAGGCCACCTCGTCCCACAGTCGGCTCGGGCGCTACCCTGACTTTGGGGGAGTGGTCAGCCTGGAGGCTCCCCACTGCACGCCAAGCTTAGCCAAACCACCAGCTGCACACTTCTTTGCCTTTCATGCTGGTGCCGCAAACCATTGTGGACCGGCATGCCCAAGGCGCTTAAAATTTGTATGTGTGCGACGAGGGTTCATTTTAAGGCTGGCGGTTTAAGACTTTAAACCACCACTGCCTCCATACAAATTTTGCTGAACCTTCCCTTTCGTCCAATCCTGGCATTCCCAAACATCAGCTACCTCCAGCAGTGCCCCGCCATCGAGAGACCCGCCATCAAGATAATTGGAACTGTTGGCTTTCCAGATGGCAATCCAACATAGAATGTTTTCCAACGCTGAGGAATACCTCCACTTGGCCTCGTCCAGACTACCTCGTGCCCTCGCACCCTCCCTGTATATCGTGGCACCGCCAGCCAAAATACAGTGACGGACTTGGGAGGAGAGTGGCGGTTCGCATGGGGGGAGCAGTCACTACATGAAATTATGCGGAGTGCTCACACTGATCTCTAAGTAATGCAGATCTTGCTTCACCATTCAAAGCATTTCTGTTGACACAAAATGGAGATTCCAACTGCCAAAAATGGAGGGGGGGGAAATGGAGATTCCAATATCTGTAACTTGTGATGATCCATACGTCAAGAGTTCAATCCATGCGCGATAGCAGAGAAAGACGGAAAAAGTCCGACAGGGCTGTTTTGAGTTTAAACGTCGTCCCTGCGTAACCGCATAAAAAGACCGATAGGACTCTTGAGTTTAAATTTCATCAACTACCCCTCAGTTTCTTCCTTTTTTCTTTCAACAAACCAATTGCCCCTAACATTATTATTGTCCCCCTCACAAGCTGTTCATCAACATTTTTAAGACAGGTTCCTTTTTCTTTGCGCTAGCCCATTTGAAAGCTGTTATTAATAGTAGACTGATTTGGAAAAACAAAAAGCAGCAAATGAGACTGCTTTGGGAAAAGAAAAATAAAGACTCGAGATCTACCAAGGGCACCCTCCTCTGCTGAGTTATATTGCTTAAATTGGGTGCGTGCTCCCGTCCAAACTGATGTCGACCAAGGGAATTTTCGTTGTTTTATATTCCTCCACTGAGTTAAATACTTCGGGGGGTGCTCCGATGTGACCTGAGATCAACCAAGGGGATTTCTCATCCTCAGCTTAGTTATACGCTTAAACTGGGCAAGTGCTCCGATCCGGCCTGAGTTCGGCCAAGGGAATCCTCAAAAAGGGCTTTTTCAAAAATCCATGCGAGTCTCAAAAAGTTCTTATAGCCAATAAATTTTGGATGGTCGGTTTCGGGATCCTTTGGGCAGCTATACAAGAAGGGAGATTCAACAGTAAATTCAGGTCTGATATCACCAGTATGGTTCCACTTGTGTACACCAAGCCATCATAAACCATCCATAAAACAGTAGCAGCATAAACAGCCAATGCAATAGAAAATGCAAGGTTCCCAACGTTTGAGTGGTTGAGCGGGAAGGGCCCACACACCCGTCTGCCGCGGAAGTGGCACACTTGCAGAGACAGAGGGAAGCTTTCAATCGTCTTTTTGTGGCGTGCAGGGCAATTTCGGGCCTGCGGCCGATGTACGGGCCAAGTACTACTGTCGGTTTAAAAGGGATTTTCTTCTGTTTCCAGATCGCCATGAGAGGTCTTTCAGCTAAAAAAAAAACTACTCCCGGTTCTCGGCTCGCAAAAAAAGAAACCACACACAACTGTCGGGCCAGGAAAACGAAACCACACACAACCAGGCAGAAGGGGATCCAAACCCACCCACGTGGAAACCTTTTTGGTTTCACACGCCCAAACTTTTCCCGTTTGGCAAGAAGGGTCCACCGGGTACACAGGCCATCAGATGTTAACATCTGAAGGCCGAGATCGGGTCCGGACGGCTTGGCCCCTTCCTACAGGACATTGCACCTGGCGCTGTATCTGCGCTAGAGTAATTTTCAGGTAGGCCTTTCTTGCCAAATGGGAAAAGTTTGGGCGCACCAAACCAAAAAGGTTTCCGCATGGGCGCTTTCCACCAATTATCCCTGGAGGGGATCTTCCTCCTTTCCAGATTGCTGCGAGTGGCCTTTCCCCTCCGAAAAACCATTCCGTCCATTTCTTGGCTAAAAAAAAAAGCCGAGGAACATGAAACCAAACTCGAGTCCTGCACCGTCGCCTCAGTTCTAAATCTACTCACCCCATAGCCTACGGTCTTACTCACCGAAGGACTTTCTCGACTGCATCTGGACACTATCCAGCCTAAGGACTTTCTCGACTGCATCTGGACACTATTCAAGACAACTGGGACAAAGACAGAACGCCCAATTGAGTGCCAGATGTCTGATAGCTAAGGAAAGCCACAGCACACAGGCTTCCCCAAGCTGTAGGCTCTGAGTATGCCTTGCAGCCGTTGGGGTCGGGCATTTCCATCTCTCTGGAAGGCGGTTTATACTCCCGTCTCCCCTTCCAAAGTTTCTGCATTGGTACTTTACTACTGAAACCGTATGGCGTCGGCTGATTGGCCATTCAAGCACAATCCTAAGTGACTGCTGACTGCCTCAGCAAGAATGCTAACCTGAACTCGTCCACTTTCTCAGCTTAAGTTCTGTGTCTCAGATGTACCTACAATGGCACTTGATCTTCACTGGATGGCAGTGCTGTAATCCACTTTCTACTTCTACTGAAATGTATGGTGTCAGCTGGTAGGCCGTTCGAGCACAATCTCTATATACCTGCTGACTGCCTCAACCAGTAGATGCTACTCATCCACTTTCTCAGGTTGAATTCTCTATCTCAGATTCCCTTCCTACGTCATTGCTCAGCAGTTAAATAAACACACACACACACACAAACACACACACACACACACAACCCATCAAAAGTGGGTTTCACACCTGACTGATAATGGGATTAGGTTGAAGGAAACTGGAGAAGACAGGAATTAAGATAAGCGCGCAAATGGTTGACACAAGGTTACGGCTGTAAGATTGCCACATGTCCTGGCAAAAGAGGGTTAGCAAAGTCAACTTGACTACGCTTACATCAGCCGACCATTAGATTATAAAGACAGAACTCAGAGAAAGGCTAAATAAAGCGTGCAAATGAAGGGCAATTACCTGACGGCCTGGAATATGGCATCAACTGCAGGCACAACCACCTTTGCAAGCTTATTCTTCGATGCTTCCTCCATCGCATCCTGATTCGCAGCAACATTTCACTCCAGATTATTAAAACGATACACATTTCCAGGGGCATCTCTCTCTCTCTCTCTCTCTCTCTCTCACACACACACACACAGAGGTCAATCTCTCTGTCGGGACAGAAAAGAGGAAGGATGATGCAACCTCTCCGGCACAGAAAAGAGGAAGGATGATGCACATGATGAGGGACAGTTCCAAGTATAGACCACTGTTATTACTGCATGTGTTTTGCATAACCTGGCATATAAAGGACAATATATTTTGCGTACAACATCATAAGCTCATGCAGGAGGGCATGCCAGCCAAGATGTCATACAGGCGTCAGCCAAACTCCAGGGAAAACAAGTCCAGCCACCTCCGGCCAGCAAAACCGACCAACACCTCCCCACCATTTTCAGCACGATTTCGAGAACACCACCAAGCTCCCTCCTTTGCACTTCCACAGTTTCTTGCTCCTCACAACGCTCTCTGACCTCATTGTACAAGGCTCTAACCAGAGAGAGAAACTGCAGTAGGAGAGAGAAACTGCAATAGGAGAGAGAAACTGCCGTCGGAGAGAGAAACTGCCTTAGGAGAGGGAGGTCATGCATATGCAGACACGCACCAGGAAAGCTTCGGAGGCCTCCAGTTCAACAAACAGAAGCAACGCATCCACTGATTTCTGCAGCGTCTTCGGCCTACCAACAAGGCACTTGGCCGCAATCGCATGGCAAACCTCCTTCCCATACCTGGTCTCCAACCCAGAATCATAACCCACACACCCAAATTACACCAACAGAACCCCATCAGCAAATTTCACATCATCCATTCTCAATCACTGGAATTACGATTCTTCTTCACTTTGTAAACCCTTATCGCATGAAAGAGAGAAGAAGAAGAGAAAAAAAAACCTCCGATATCTGCAAGGCAGCTGAGTGGAACACACATCTACATTTCATACCGACAAGGACGGACTCAGTCGGTGGTGGTCCCAGTGGATGATGGTTTCGTGAGAGGCAGCTGAGTTCAATCCTGGATGTTGGACACACGTACCTGTTGATAAAAAGGCCCAAAAAATATCACGTGAGTTCAATCCTGCAATCTCTCTACTCATCTTGTAACTGCAATTTCGTCAAAACGGACATTTCATACTTTTTTAAATGAAATTGAAACCTACTTATTTGGCCCAAAAAATAACACCGTCTTTCTCCTGAGGGTCCATTTGGACTTAACTGAAGTCATTTGGACTTGACTGAAGTTCGGGTACATCCTTACGGAGCTAAGACGGTGACACTGTAAGGGCCAAATAAGTGGGTTTCAATTTCGTTCAAAAAATATAAAACGACCGTTTTAACAAAACCACTGTTTTTTTTTCGCTTTTTTTTTTTAGGACGGAATTGAATGATATAATTCTGTTTCAAAACATATTACATTAAAAAAAAAAAAAAAGTAATATCGTGCATTGCTGGGAAGCTGAACATGGTCGTTGCATGTATCTAGGAGTCAAACCCAGTGCGCGCACCGTTCGTCTCTGCACGTGCTACCATTTCTTACACATTTCTTTATTAGTGATAAATAAATAAAAGAAAAAAAAAAACGCCTACCCTAACTACTGCACTGAGGACATTTGGTTACTTCACTTGTATTAATTGGTAATCACGATTGATTCCAGCCCTGATGGCTGTAGTAAGCGAAACTGGCTAATGCTGCCTGAATAACTCCGGGTAGAATTGTGAGGTCCCGGCCTCAAGTTGATGTTTTGCAAAATATAAATGATCTGTGCTTTTAAACAAAACAAACAAAAAAAAAAAAAACACTACTCCTGCAGAAGGATTCCATGCAATATATAAATGATATGTTGCTTTTAAAACAAAAATTCAAAAAAAAAAAAAACACTACTCCTGCAGAAAGGATTCCACGTGCTACGATCATAATGCATGTAGGCAGTTGCACGTCCCAGAGCAGATCGCGCACACTTTACCATTAATCCATCCAGATGCGTTACAATCCGCATAATCTGAGGAGGCTGACCCCTTTCATAAAAGGGTTACGTGTTCTCGTCATACCACGTTAAGATCTGCGAATTAGTTTAGGCTAGTACAGACAGTAGATAAGAGTAGAGGGTTTCGTTGGGGAATATATAGAGGGTTTCGTTGGGGAATATATATATACTAGTTTTTTTGAGGCATTGGGTATCCAGGTGTTCAAGACTGAAATGAGACAATCTTTTTGTCAAAGAAGAGAAGTTGAAAGCTGCTCTCAGCGTTCCCGGTAGAATTGCAAGGACCTCGGCCTCCTCTCTGATTTGATTATGCAATACGATTTGGATTTGTTAAAAATAAAAAACGCAGAGAAACTAGGCTCCCAGTGAAGATCAGCTCCTGGCCGGGTCTTTTCCCATCTACTACAAATCAAATCGGATCTTAGAAGCTTGCCTGACGGTTGCCTCTTAAACATTGGGCCTAATACACAAGGCGCCATCCGCCAAGATTTTTAATGCATCTTAACAACATGATGGCCACGTGCATTCGAAATGCTGGCGGATGGCCAGTAGCGCAACTACCTTCTTCCCCCGAATACAACGTACGGTCATTATAGCTGTATTTGAGGCATCCTTCAGTCTAGATACAGCTATAATGACCGTACGTTGTATTCGGGGGAAGAAGGTATGCCCTTCGACTGAAGATAGCGAGACTTAGGCCCGTTCACCCCGCTCGAAGAGCACGAGTCAATTAACTCAATTCGTTCTATTCGGGAGAAGACAATATTACTGCAAAAAGATGACTTTGTAGGGACAGGGTTCAACCAAGCGTGGAGTTGTTTTCCCCGGTTTCGGTCTTTTTACAGCGAAGGTTTTCTTGTCCGGTTTACTGGAGGGAAGGGCATATTTTTTAACAATTCATAGAAGGGCATATTATTCTTCTTTACTTCCATTAACAATTCATAAAAGGGCATATTATTCTTGTCGGTTTCCGTCATCTTGTAAGCCAGAAAAATGGAGAACCTGCTCAAGGAGAAGATATGAGGACACAATCGCCCATGCACTTTCTAAAATGAATGAATGTGACCGCCATTACGGCCCAAGCGGGATGCATCTGTATCACGTTCAGAGCTCAGTCATTAAACAGTCCTAGTGTGAGTATGCCCCGAGAGGCTCAAACAGTGTCCACTGTCCGGTGATGAGCGTGATTAAAAAAAAATCCCACCCTGTACTATCATAGCTACTCGGTGCACTTCGGACGACGGCCTACTCGACGCAAAGAGAAGGACAAAATGTAGCAAACGAGTCAGACTTGGACAAACCCCCCCCCGCCTAAGACACCATTTTTTCATTATCCCCCCATGCTCCGCCCTTCCTCCACCCCTTTGTCCTTGCAAACCGCTCCCACTCCTCCCCCTTGGGAAAAACGACCACAGCGTACTCAAACCCTGTCCCATCCACCTGTACCTACATACCAAAGCGACTTCGTACGCCGTACAACCTCTCTCTCTCTCTCTCTCTCTCTCTCTCTCTCTCTCTCTCTCTCTCTCTCTCTCTCTCTCTCTCTCTCTCTCTCNCTCTCTCTCTCTCTCTCTCTCTCTCTCTCTCTCTCTCTCTCTCTCTCTCTCTCTCTCTCTCTCTCTCTCTCTCTCTCTCTCTCTCCTTCTTCCCCTCCACCTTACGTGCGTACCTAACATCAATCATCAACCTGATGGTAGACATAGCGAACAAGTGAATGAACGAGTGAGCGAATAACAGTAATACGTCCACCTCTCTCAGAGAGAACGATACGCATAGCAAGTAGAGCACTTGAGAAAAAGAGCCCTCTCTTTCGCAACGCAACTGGCTCCAATATTGGTTCGATACCGAGCGACCGATAACACAGGAGTACAAACCCTCGAAGCAATAACTGAGGATTTGGGGGTCGACGAGCGCTGGCTCACACCCATCACCAAGATGCAGTTCGATCTGTAACGACAACGCAAACTCAGAAAATATGGCGCTGCATCCTTCCGTGTTCTAGTGGTAAAGTCGTTCTCGTTTTGCAAATTTGGTGATTAGCGAGGCGAAGCGAGGCTGAATAACTATAATCGATCTTCATCCAACGGATATAACAGACTACCAAGGTTCTTTAAAGCCCACTGAACAATCTCGAGGGGGAGGACAAGAAAAAACAAAAGAAAACGACAAACCTTTAATCCTGTCCAGATCTCCCTTGGCATGCACCCAGAACAACCAAGAAAATCAGACGCACTAATCCCTCAAGAGGGGGGTTCTCCCAGAAGAAACGACCAAGAAATCGACACCTTCTGCAACACCACCGCTCAGCAAGGTAGCAGGCACAACTCCTCAGCGTGACATCATTCTTCCCTTCCCCCCTTCCCTTCCCCCCTTCCGTTCTAACGGACTAATCCCAGAGGGAGGTTCGCCATTAGACATCACAAACATCATCTTTTTTCCATCTAAACCCATCCTCCGTGCGTCCGTTTCGCGGACGAATCTTTACGTTCGCACCCCCAAGGAAATCAACAACCTTATTCCACATCACTGGTCAGTAAGCCAGGAGCCTTGTCCGAGACCTACACCCGTATCCAGAAAGAAAATAGCAATCGCAAATGGCGCCACTCGAACATCGCCTTCATCCTCCCGCCTAGCAGTCCATCATGTTCCTCCTCGCGCCTTCATGTTCTCCTCCCACCTCCTCGTGAATGCCACAGCAGTCCATCATGTTCCTACATCGCTTCGCTCCTCCAATCTTCGTCTTCGCCCTCCCGCCTCCCCATTCTCTACTTCGTCGTCCTTTCCCACCTAACACCTCTCCGTCTAACCCCCCCCCTCCTCCCACCTCCCGCAAGCCTCCCCTCTCCTCTCCTTCATCTCGCCAGAGGATCAGGATGCATGGAAGGAGTCGTTCTCTCAAGACTCTGTCGTCCTTTCAAGTGTAACCCCCTCCCGCCTCCTACAAGTCTCCCCTCTCCTCGCCTTCATCTCGTCAGAGGATCAGATGCACAGAAGGAGCCATTCTCTGCTTCGTCGTCCTTCCACGTCTAACTCCCTCCCGCCTCCCGCAAGTCTCCCTTTACCTAGCCTTCATCTCGCTCAAGCATCAGACGCGTGGAAGGAAAACGCCAAACGGACGTCTAAAGCACTAGTTGACAAAGAAAAGACGGGTGAGAGGAGAGGGAGGGAGAGAAAGGGAGAAGGGGAAGCGGGGTAGACGGGGAAGGAAGCCCGAGCAAGTGCTGACTTTATCGTAACAACAACCAAAAAACACGGCATCAGTTTGCCCCCTGACGCCAGCAAGGCACCCATGAGTCACAAGTCGTTGATATCCCGAACTCAACACTTGATTTTTTCCATCCATATTTCACGGCACCCACATTGCTTTTCAAAAACTTCACATCAATCCCCAGTCTCCTAGAATCTTACCTATCTTCAATTACTCTCCCCGCATCACTGCATTCCTGACCATAATAGAATTCCGCTCTCAATCGAAAGCCGGAAACCAGACTGCAGAATCCCCAACCTGTGCCATGAGAGGTCGACCTCGACTCCCCTCCCATCGACACTCAAATGCCAGCGGACACTTGGTCGGTCGAACAGAACAATCGGCACATGACTTTCAAGCCATAATGCCTCTCAAAATGCCATTGCTCTCTCTCTCTCTCTCTCTCTCTCTCTCTCTCTCTCTCTCTCTCTCTCTCACGAGACTTTCAAGGCATAGTTCCACTTAAATTGCCATTGCTCTCTCTCTCTCTCTCTCTCTCTCTCTCTCTCTCTCTCACACAGCTCACGAGACTTTCAAGGCGTAATTCCTCCCAAATTTCCAGCTCTCTCTCTCTCTCTCTCTCTCTCTCTCTCTCTCTCTCTCTCTCTCTCTCTCTCTCATTTCCTCTTCAATTGCCATTGCGCTCTCTCTCTTTTTCTCTCTCTCTCACAGCTCACGAGACTTTCAAGGCGTAATTCCTCCCAAATTTCCAGCGCTCTCTCTCTCTCTCTCTCTCTCTCTCTCTCTCTCACAGCTCACGAGACTTTCAAGGCGTAATTCCTCCCAAATTTCCNNNNTCTCTCTCTCTCTCTCTCTCTCTCTCTCTCTCTCTCTCTCTCTCTCTCTCTCTCTCTCTCTCGCAGACACACGACGTCGCCATTAACACATTCTGCGTCGATTCTCGCAATCCGCACGGACAACAGATCGAGTGATCAGCTCCTGTACAAATCGTCCCGTATAAATTACCAAGAGGAGAGCACAGTTCCTCCCTTGAGCCTTCACAGCCCTCGTTGCACGTACTTTTGCACACTTCTAACGGCACTACATCCTACTTCCCCTCCCTCATACGACTCACTTTGCGTCGTTCTCACTTCTGTCACTAATTCGACTTCGATTAACTCGCGCTAGCCACGAGCATTACGAGCGGATCCCCTTCCCTGGCACATCCATAATCTGAGCAGACCGATCACTAAGTTCCCCATTACTGCGGCTAAATAAGTTACTCGTTCCCGAGATCGCTTGACAGTATACCGATGCGGTTGACCCATCACTAAGATACTGCCGACGCACACGCCGATGCATACACCACTTAAAGCCCCACCAAACCCAATTCACGTTACTTTCGTCTTATTGCAGATTAGTTTACTTCACGCAACCCCTCGCACATCCATCCAAATACCAAATCCACCCACACGTACACTCACATCATAGTCAGAACAACTCTCAACTCTCTCATCACAACAAGCACTCAGATTACGCACGCAGACGAGACACGTCACCAAGCCGGGCATGTGCAAATGTGAACGCATAAGCGGCTTGTGATCTGACCAGACACACAAGCCACCCGGACTTCGACGCATTACGGTATAATCATCGAGATACATAGCAACTCACCTGCCCAAAAAAGAAGCCATTCAAAATCCACGTGCCTCACACACTACCGCTGTGCGCAGCAAGGAAGGAAGAAGCTAGAGCCGTGAAGAGGCTGGCAGGGAGACCTGGGCAAAGGAGAAAGTTACAGAGCGGGAGGAAGGGGAACTGGCGAGGGGGAAAGACAACTTTCCCGCGCGCAGTCAGATCTCGCACATGGACGTCGTGACCTTCCCTCAGCAGGATAGCTTTACTAAGACAGTCAGTACACTTACGAGTACACGTGTCGATGCTCAGGAGACTTAAGTACGCAGGACACTAAGTTCGCGTGTCGGAACTCAGGACATTAAGTACACGCGTGATATTCAGGAGCCTAAGAACCCAGGACACTTAAGTACGCGTGTCGGCACTCAGGAGACTAAATACGCAGGACACAAAGTACACGTGTCATTACTCATGAGACTACGCAGGACACAAAGTACACGTGTCGATACTCAGGAGACTAAGAAGGCGTGCGACATACAAATCACAGACAAAGAAGGGTAATAAGAACCACTGTACAGAAGACATAATTAAGGTACATAAGAAGTCGACATCGCTAAGTACGGCGAATGAAAATTTAGCAGCCACGCAAACAAGCCAAGGCAAGCCAAGCCGGCCGAGAGTGACCAGGCGACTCACCTGCCGGCGTCCGCATCGGCGCGCTGAAGAAAGCAGATTAGCGCATCCAAAGCCTTTTCCTGCGCTGGAGCGTTCGAGTCCGAAACCGCCTTCTTGAACAGAGGCCCTGACCCGTTCATTTCCCACAGACAGACAAACAAATTAATGTCAAAACAGCAGCCGCCACAACCACGTGTCGGGCGGCAAAGCTCACAATGTCACTAGGTCACGCGCTTCTCCCGCCACGTCATTAAGTCGTGCACCCCACACCTCACCTTATGTCGTCACCATCACAGCGCGCAGGTTGGCAGCATAGATCACACGAACACAACTTTTTATCCTCACTGTTAGGTACAACTTATCGCAAGGCGCCATCATCACTACAATCCCCCACAAAGACACACACGACGTCGGCAGTTCCGACAATGCCCCGCTGTATTCACACCGCACAACACCACCCGCAATTTACCACCCCCCCTCTCTCTCTCTCTCTCTCTCTCTCTCTCTCTCTCTCTCTCTCTCTCTCTCTCTCTCTCTCTCTCTCTCTCTCACACACACACACA
>BFEA01000493.1:186673-200920 GCA_003427395.1 Chara braunii | reverse complement strand
CTCTCTCTCTCTCTCTCTCTCTCTCTCTCTCTCTCTCTCTCTCTCTCGGATTTCTCTGCATGTTGAGCGCTCGCCTGCAACTGGTGTGCGTATCTCAGGGTGAGCTCTCTCTCTCTCGCGTATCTCAGGGTGAGCTCTCTCTCTCTCTCTCTCTCTCTCTCTCTCTCTCTCTCTCTCTCTCTCTCTCTCTCTCTCTCTCTCTCTCTCTCTCTATCGATCTATCTATCTGTGTGTCTGTGTGAGATTTCTCTGCATGTTGAGCGCTCGCCTGTAAGTTGTGTGCGTATCTCAGGGTGAGTTTGAATCTCAGGGTGCGTATGTATCTCAGGGTGTGCGCGCGATTGCTCACCGTAATCTCTCAATCGAGGGTCCTTGGGATCTGTGACGGCCTCGCAGGCTGCGGCCAAATCGATGTACGCATCATTTCGAACCTTCCAATTTTTGTGCGCGATCCTCTCGTCCCATGGCAATTTCTTCGCCTCTTTCAGAATCTTCTCCTCTTCCGCCATCGCCAATTACCACCTACGACAAGCGCGGGAAGCGCAGACAAACGCCCGACGAACGACACACGTGTTCCTGCCGACAATCCGGCTTTGGAGACGCGTTTCGCGCGCTCAAGTACTCACACAAACACCCGGGGGGAAAAAGAATGGGCCCGTCCTCATCACCACCATAGCTCCACCCGCCTCCACAAGCCTTTCCAAAATCTCGTGCCAGTCCACCAGCTGTAACGTTGAACGTACGTCTGTCTTAGTTGATTGCCGGGCAGCGATGATCCGTTCCAAGAGAAGTTATGCCAAACCCAAGCCGAGCCAATCTTAAGTTAAATGAGAGAGGAGAGATTGATCCGAGATTCCATCGATGGAAAGGAGGAAGGAGGAAGATGCAAATCGAAGAGGAAAGATCAGCGGCAAGCCCGCAGCAACGACCATCACCGAGACCAATGAAAGACCTAGATAGCCAGCTTGCTGGAAGGAAGGTCGCAAAGTTCGCCACCACCACTACGGTTCCTCCCCTCCCTAAACAAGACCCGGGGCAATACCCCCGCCTCCCTCCCAATCGTTTTGTCCCGTCTGCGAAACGACTTAAAAAACGAAACGCAGGAGCAGGAATATGGGCGGGGGTTTGCACCCGCTGTGAGGAGTGGTGGTGGTGGCAGTAACCACCGCCCGGGCGGGCGGGCGGGCGGGCGGGTGGGCGGGTGGGAAAGCGCGGGGTGTAGCGAGGCGGCCCAGTGGAGACGAAGTGAGCCCGCCGAGGGTGGGCAAGTGGGGTAGCTGGCGGGACCCGGTTTCCCACGAGATCAATAGGGGTGACGAGGGGTGGGGGAACAGCATACGACCCAGGGAAACCGCCCCCCGATTGGCCCGTGGGCCCCTCCCTCTCTCCCATTAGAGATCCCGGATTCAAAAAGTAGAAATCGGCGTAGAAATCGTCTGAAAACATCCTCCCAGTAACGGTACGGACAATGTCGATTCCCGCCCGCATGCCCGCCTGCCCGCCTGCTAGACGAATTCGTGCACCGTGTGAGTGGGTCGCGGCTCATTGGGACTGCCTTCACTTTTTTTTGAAAACTTCCGCAGCTCAGGGAACAGCGGGCGGAAAAAAAAAAAAATGGCACCCGCCTGACTAACCGTAGCCATGACCCCGTAATCAGATCACCTTTCCGCTGTCATCAAATCGAACTCCACCCCGTTCTGGTGGCTGAATCGCACACACATGCAACTACTAATCAACCAATCCTGAGTTCGAAACGCACGGGGACCCAAAAGGGGAAAAAAGGAATCCAACTCGTGCGGGGCAGTGCGCTGCACTCAGCTTCGAGTCCGCCAATCAGTACCGCACGCATGGCTGGAGGAGTTGCGTTTGAAAAACACAGCACCAGCGGCCCTGCCCTTGAGGCTCAGATGCCCCTGTGAAAATGCTTACGGCTTGTGCAAGAGATGATGGTCAGTTTTTGAAATCGAGATCTGCTCCCAGTCAGCACTTCCATTTCCAAACCGATATCCGCCGAATGCAGGGTTTTTTTTATAACTAAGCTATATTACCTACCACCTATAATGCAGTTTTGCAGGGCTTGTAGTTCTTTTTCCTTTTTCAACAAAAAAACACAGCCATTCATTACTCAAAGTTCAGGACCGAGCTGGAGCCGCGGGGCCAAGGAAATTGCGGTCACGTTTCTGGGGGAGCGCCGGTACCAGACGGATTACCGTAGTGCATCGTTCTCTCACAGTGAGAGGCGCTGTTTGACCGTCCCCTCCGCCGTTGAGACGGAGAACGGAAGCGAACAACCGCACTCCCCGTAATGAGGGAGGAGGCTCATCCTCAGCGGCGCTCCGCTCGAACAGTCCAAGGCGCCCATTAGATCACGTTTTTTACCATAGCCAGTTCTACCATGGTAACACAGTAGGTTGCTACTCACCATGGTAAAATTCGCTGCTGAGCACTTACCACTGGTATGCAGCATCTCTCACACACACAGTATGTACCATCCCAGTCGACCAAGACGGATAACACTCGAAAAACCTCCAAACGCAACCTCTCGCCATCTCTACCGAGTGAGAGAATGTCAGATAGCTTTGAGTAGAGTATCAGGGTAAATCAGAGCCCAATCTCGAGGACGATGGAAACAAAGTTTCAGGCGACTCGGGCAATCGCCTTCCCCCCCCACCACGGGACAAGGCAAAGACGTTCCCGAGTCCACAACTTAGTGGCGTCCCACTAGACCAGTCCAGGCCTGGTAGGTTAAATCTTCACCATAGCCAGTTACCTTGGTAAAATGCTTCGTCGATACTTACCACAGCCGGAGAAGTGGCTGAGCGCTTACCGCTGGGTTACATCATCTCTCTCGCACACACAGGATGTACTGTCCTAGTCGACCCAGGCAGTTAATAGTCGGAGCGCCTCATAATATAACCTCTCACCATCTCTAACGAGAGAGAGCATGTCAGACAGCAGCGAGTAGGTAACTGGGTAAATTAGAATTCAATACAGAGGGTGATGGAATTAGAGATTTAGGTGCCTCATGGAAACGTCCCTTCTAGCAACAAGACGGGGCAAAGACGTTCCCGATTCCACAACCGGAGGTCGAATTAGCAGTGGGAGTACGTTTCGCGAGAAAGAAAAGTCGTCAAGCGAAGGGTCAAATGGTTCATAGCAAGCCACAATTCAGATTGTGGACGAGGGATGGTATATCGGTCAAGTGGTCACTAAGGGGCAAATAGGAAATACAGTTGAGGACACGAATTCGCTGAGTCACATCTACTCGAAGACTTGGAGTTACTTTCCGCCGACCAGGCACTGCTGCAAGGTTGCACGCTTCCCAATGGGAGGGGAACTGAGGGTGACGATAGCAGAATGAGGTTTCTATTACAACATCTCTACTAAGTGATATGAGGATAGGTTCAAACATCACAATTCTCCTCATGCAATCCGAGTTTAACTCTGCCTTTGGAAACTTCGGAAGTTCGAAACGTTGACCATAGGGGAAGAAGAGGTTGTCGGAGCTATGTAGTGAAGATTGTAGTCGATGTCGTCTCGCCCCGAAAAGACAATGATTAGCATTGAACGCCCAAGCAAAAATACCAACCTTGCACGCACCGAACTCACCTCTGGTACAACAGAAGCAACAGTTCGACGCGAAACACCGGAGATGGAATGAGGTAGAGGAGCAGACCTGCCAAGCAATCCAGGGAGGTATGTTCCACTGACAATGAGAAAGACCATTGGCCCGCCAGGGGCAAGGGAACGAAAAACGGTGACAGACACTCCAAGCAAGCACCCTCCTCCAACTCAACAACGTCAACCGTCGACTACTGAAGATCGGGTGCGGACATTAGTGGAGAGATGTTACGATGAGGGCATATGCCCTGAAGGATTAGACTTGGGGGAAGTAGTAGAGGACGAGCAGGGGAGACGCTTTGTGGTAGACAAGGTAGTAGACAACATTAAGGAATGCTGGTTGAAAGAACGCATGGTCATCTTAGTCTTCCGAGAGGAGGCAAAACATTTTTTGGGGCAGGTCAAAGAAAACTTGATCAGAGATCATGAAGATGGTTGGATCTCTCAGAGGATTTCCAATCTAGAGATGGGTAGATGTCGTTTTAGATTTGAGAGGCAAAACGTATTATCCTATGTGGCCAAAGCAAAAGAAGTGGGGGAGTGACACTTAAAGAAAAAGAAAGAGAAGTTAAAGCTAAGATCAAAGGAATATATGACGTCCTTCAAGCTATGGATGGAAGGAACTTCTTGCGCTAAAGCTACAAGAGGTAGAGACGAACTTCTACACTACAGCTTTGCGGGTCCCGTTGGACGCGTACTAGTACTTATAGGGCGAGGTGAGTGGTATGTTTGGGGAGGTACTCGAAATGCACCCCCCAGAATATAATCCATCAAGGGCAAAGTTAACGAATATCAAACTAGACCTGCACCCAGAGGCCAGGTTCCTTGTGGATGATGATCTGACTATTGAGTCACCAAAGGGTGAAAGATGGAAGGTGAAAATAGCCACTCCCTACACTGATTGGTGTAGGAACAACAGGTGGTATTATCACACTGAGGAAAACTCCCCAAGGAACCGTCAAAAATGAGGAAGGGAGGAACCACAGAGGTGCAAAAGTCGTAGGTCATCAAGAACGTTTTACAACACTTGAGGAATAGGGACAAGTCAGCGAGAGGTGAAGCGGCAGCAAAAGGGTTAAGAGGACTCAGGTGAATTGGAATAGCAGGTGCACAGGATGTGAGGAAGTCCAACAGAAGCGACACACAGAGGGCATAATTCCAAGACTCTATGGTTCAAGCGCAAAGTCATAGGAGTCGGCACTCTAACCTGGACCCCCCGCGGGACGAGCAATCTCGCGCCAGATCAAAAGTTAACAGAAGACTAGATTTTGCGGAGCCTATGGCAAAAGGAGGAGCGAACAGTCTGTCGTACAGTGGCCATGGCCACTCTCAGGGTGAGCACTTTCAAAGGGAAGGTCGACCTGCCCCATACCTGATGGCTCATTGGGCAAACAGGAGGGATTGGTCGGTTGGTCCAATTCCTGAAGAAACGGTAGTGTTAATGGAAAGCCAAGAGTCAGACTGGGCGCCACATCAGCTCCTTCGTCAAGAGCACCTGGGCATGTACCCACCACGACAACCACCGCAAACACCTTTCGGGCAACAAGACAATTGGAGTGTTGTTCAGGAGATCAACCCAGAAGATACATGTCGTCCTCCTTTGTTTGGAGGCCACTAGCTCAACATCACCATGGCACAGAGGCACGCTACCGCCCAGGTCAACAAAAGTGGTTACGAGGCAGACCAACGAATCAAGAGATGGAACGAACGATGATAGGACAAAAAAGAAGAAACGGAAACTCCTGGTGATTTTGGGTAGAGGAGGAAACAAGGAGACATGAAGACACAAAGCACGTGACAAGAGGAGGCACCAACAAGCGAGCCTTCGCCACCAGATGGGCAGACGAGGAAGTGGTAGGTACAAAACCCAACGTCCAAATTAGTAAAGGAGGAGGAAGAGGGGAAGATGGAAGATGAGGTTTGGGTGACTTACCTCAAGAACTATCTACAACTTGATCTTGTCTTCCTCCCGAGTCAGGATGGACAGTGAGTTAGAGGAGGACCGACTAAGTTGTGAATTCTCGAGATCCTCGATGGAGAGTTTGAACCACTTTAGGGTCCAAAGAGCCAGAGGAGAGCTAACAAGCTTAGCGCATGGTGTAATCGACCGGAGTAGGCGAGCAAATGTAATCCATAAAAGTCAGGTGGACTCAGTCCAACGTGGAATGGTGTCTCTAATATGCACTAAAGCGAGGGATGAAACCTACTTTCTTGCCCTCACTAATAGTGAAGGCAGACTGTGCTTACCATCGGCAGAGGTAAGTAAGACACCAACCCCCTCAACGATCATGAAAACAACCAGAAGATTGTACGGCGAGAACGTACCAATCAGAATAATTACAGGCACATACATGATAAATCTTACCTGTGAAACGGTGCAGGGCGGAGTCAAGTTTGATTTCCCACTGTTGGACGCGCGCATCCCACTAGAGTACGAAGAGGCGTCGACACAGTCTAGCGTAAAATGGTACCACATGGATGTGGTAAGAGAATGGGGCTCGCACAAACTGAAGCAGATCTCAGTGTTTCACAACATCCGTGTGTTGATTCTCCTGACTCTAAATTAGAGGCTGCCAGATGAAGAAGTGCTTCAATCAGAGTTTATGACTACAAGGCTAACGAGAGACTGGACGATCCGCTCATGTGTAAGTTCCTCAAGAGGCAGTTCAAGGAGCAACCCCTGCTTACAATCGATGGTGCAAGCCCGAATGACCCCAGACAAAGCAGGGGATCCAGATCAACAGCAACTGGGACAAAAATGAATAAATTGAAGCAAGCCGCATCCAAAAACAAGCAATCGAACAACAAATTTATGAATAGACTCAAGGCTTGGAACCTGCGAGGATTAGGTGACACCAGCAACAAACGAAACATAGATAAGTTAAGAGTTGGGTACATGATCGGGAGGTAAACTGCCTGCTAGTACAGAAATCGAAGTTGGATGATGAGAAACTGGTTGCTTTGGGAAACTGGTGGGATGACCCACCGATCTGGGCCCCAGCGCAAGAGACTAGGGGAGGGGTGGGAATCCTGCAACATTGGGATCTGCAGATGAGGTTAATCGAGTTGGAAAGCAGACATCTGGGGTAGGTGGGCATGGGTTATACTGAAACCGGGAGGCGTGGAATTGGCGGTAATGACAGTGTACGCACCTATAAGCGCTGGCAAACGAGCCAGATTTTTCGCAAATCTGATATCGCACATTCCATGAATCGATGACTTGATCATAGTAGGGGAATGAAACCAGTCGTTAGACGAAACAATGAGACCAGACTCGCATATTGCTGGAAGAAGGGACGTCCAGACCTTGTTGGAGCTGATAGCGGAGCTAAACCTGTCGGACCTTTTCAGAATACTCTCACCGAAGGTATCAGGTTATACCTGCGTTTCTCACATCTAAAGGGAAACAGGCACAATGGTCAGGAGGAGACCGAACTACTTTTTAGTAGTCATCCAGGTCCTGGAAGGGGTTATATAAGTATAGCAACTCTGCAATCCTTTGTTAGACCACAAACCGGTTATCGCTGAAGTAAAGCGGCGGATAAACATCTAATGTGGTAGAGGATTTTTCAGACTCAACACGTAAAACCTTGAAGACCCTGGCATAATAGAGTGGGTGGAGCAGCATATGAAAGACTGGAAAAAGATCAAGCATTTGTTTCCCTCAACGGAAGACAGGATAGATGGGGGTCTATCTATTATCTCAAGCGTTCTGAATGTCTGTTCGAAGATTCTGGCCAAATGCAGAAACAACGAAGAAGTGGAATGTAAGTGGCGAGTAGAGCAAGCGGGGGAGAGGATGGAAGGTCACCCGATATCGGTACTATCTTGAGCCGAAGAGAGAGAGAAGCGGTTGGCAAAGTGGGATGATTTGCAGATAGCAAAGGAAAGACGGTGGACTGAGCTACTCAAGGAGAAGGGGATAAAAACGAATGATAAGATGACCCTGCCGTTGTCGGTGCGAATACCCTTACAAGGGTATCCGCCCTGGTTTTTGCAAGCAACAAAAAATCAGCTTGACTTAAGAAGTTTAAGTATCCCTCGCGAGGCGCAGTTGTGTCTGTAGCTTACGTTGGCAGGGTGGTTGACTAGAGTCGAGAGTGTGTGGGTGCGCAGACTTAAGGCGCGAGTGATCTCTTTTCATTATTGATGATTGAAGAACCGTCGTGGTCGCCAACCCAAATTGTTATTTGATTAACCTAGGATTAAAAAGATTATATTTTGTTGGCCGATTGCACTTGCCAGTGGCTGGCATACGTACGGAGGGCGACGTCGACAACAATGCGATATTTAAAACATTTTGGTGAGTTCGCGCGTCGCACCGTATCCGTTTATATAGGTGTCCGTCAACACTAGACCTAGCTTTGGGCCTAACACTAGTGGTTATGGCGACATACTTTCATCAAAGAGATTCAGGGATCGAGACCGAGCGCTAACTAACCGCAAAAAGGTTTAGGGGAGAGTATGAAAGGGGGATGGCCACAACTGTGGTAGGCCCGGTAGGGGCGCAAAGCCAGGGGTACCACAACCGAGACTGGTCTGGTACGATCAGGTAGCTGCCCGTCGGAATTTGGGTTTACGGGCTGACCACCTAGCCCCCGATTGTTTTTGAGTTGACTCTAAGGTGGTCGCCCGCTGTCGAACCGATGGACGGTCATCAAAAGATTCAGCTGCACAGGCGACCGCTGTTGGAAAACTGGGCTAGCCGAAGAAGAAGGAGGATCGAGCGGATTGGGAGAGAAGGTAGGGTCTGGCTGATGGAAGTACCAACTGTCAGGCTACTCTTGCTAACCCGACTAAGTGGAAAGCGACGAAGAGAGCGCAGACGGGGAGGCTCGCAGTGATGCAGAGTTCGTCAGCATGGGCTAGCGGGGGCGAAAGACTAATCGAATCGTCTAGCATAGCGCCAAGGCAGAAGCGGTAGTGCACGGCTGAAAAGCAGTGCGCTATGGGCCGCGATCGGCATTAGAGGTAGCAACGAGGGACCGAACGGGGCGCTGTGGCAACATGAGAGACGGATGAACCTGGCCAAGTACTGCGCCAGGTGCTTGCGGGGTTATGAAGAAGAAACCAAGGAGAGGTGTGAAGATGGCGGAGCAACAACAAGGAGAAGGAGCTGAGCAAATGAACCTGGAAGGGGAGTAGAGCCAGGCGCGTTCAAAAGAAATAGAGGAGGTGAAAAGCCAGCCAAAGCGCAAACAGGGAGCGACGGGAGCTAAGACAGAGCAGCGGAAGAGTCAGGAAAGCAAATGAACCCGACGCGAATTTGCACCAGGTGCGCTTGAAGTATGAAATAACGAAGCAGAGGGGAAAAAGGGGCATGGCGGGAGAATGTAGTGGCAGCTTCGTCGTCCCTCATCGGATCTTGGCAGGAGAAGGGGCTAACTAGGGGGCTTCGGGGTGGGCGACCCCCGATCTCGCGTCATAATTATAAGAAAGTAGGTGACGAGAGGTGGCTATGGCGGATATAGGAAGTGCATACCTCGCTCGTTTCTTGATAAAAAATAAGCGAGGAAAGATAGTAGTTAGGGGGTTTTGATGGTGACGATTATGATTTTGCTGTCAGACCAGCGGGGAAGTAGTGTAAAAAGAGTTAGAAAGGGAAAAGGGTGCGTGAAACTATGGCAGGAGTAAAGGTGGAGGGGCGAAGAAATCAAGAGTACTACTCGATTCTCGGTGAAAACGATCAAGGGAAGATGCAGGACAGGGGTTTTCGGCCATGGTGGGTCTGATGGTGTTGTTAGAATTAAGAATTAGTGGTTAGTTTTGCGCACCGTAGACCTCAAGCTGCGCGATGTGCTATAAGAGGGAAGCGGGCGGGTGTAAGATCGCAAATGCACCTACCCGCATTCTAGCGGAAGGTCCATATGACCCTCAGCCTGCTCCGTTGATCAAAAGAATCGTGGGGAGGGGCGAGCAGCGGTGTTGGCTACTTACCTGCTGGCCTGAGTACCGTTCACCCGCGGTGTGAAATCAGAGACTTACTCGTTGGTCTGGCTTACTGATCATTCGACTGGCGGGGGTTGTAGCGGGCCAGCCACGAAGACAGCAGACCTGTTGATTGGGCCGGTCTGAAGCAGACAATAGTACACGACCAACATCAGAGTAAAGTCGTAGTAGCTCACGCCATAGTGACTACCGCACTGCAATCTTGAGCCGAAGCCGGCGTCCCTCGGATCACAAGCGTCGTGGTGCGGTTTTGAGAAAGAAGTTATAGTAGACGATCGTTAGCCGTGCTTGCAGAGGAGGCGAGTTGGGCATACAACACTTAGCTGCCTCCTCTCGCTGTACTTCGTAGCAGGAAAGCCGGCTCACTGGGCGTGCTGGCTACGATCTGAGCGTGTAAACCTTGGCAGTGAACCGCTGGTCCAAGTTCTTCTGAAGACGGCCCCGCAGAGTAGTTAGGCACAGACAAGGTTTGGAAAGGCGGCACAGGCTGCTATGTAGCAACGATTCGTCTAAGGAGAGGTGCTGAGACTTATAGGAGTGAAAGGGGTTGTTGCGACAATTCAGAAGGCCATCTGGGAGTTGAATTCAACAGTTTGACTTCAGAGTTTGATCAAGCTGCTCCAATCTGGCCACCATTGCGGGGCCCTCAGGCGATTCAAGGCATCGAAGCCATCTCCAGAGAGTTGAGTTGTCCCCCTCTTGTATCTCGAGAGTCTCAGACCCCTAATTCACCCTTTCTTAATCTGAGTCTAATCCTGTTATGAGAGGAAGGCGGCATGCGAGATTGCAACCCGTAGGACCGCAACAAGACTCTGTGGGGAGTCAACCCACCGATTGCGGGAGCTTTGTCGGAACTCAGGAGGAGTTCTGGAGGCAGGGAACTGAGAGGTAACTATTGTTTTCCCTCTATAAACCCAACTATAACCTTTAAATGTATTCCTTGTTATATTCGACTAAATATGCCGTGTGCATCCTTACTTTGACTTTCAGTCCGACTTTCAGGATATAAACCAGACTAAGTAAAGGAACGTATGTGCAATGTCAGTTTCAGTTTTATTGTTTGACTGAAAGCAGATTGTGGGATTGCATCTGGGGGAAGGATGGGAGAAAGACAGTATTGCATGTGTCTGACCGGGTCAACCAAAGGCAGGGTCAGTTCCATAAGTTTGGGAAGACCCGGTGCTATGTTTATTTTGAATTGCTTGGAGAACCAAACATGTTCCATAAGTCTGGGTGGTCTGGTTGCTCTGACTTGTGAGGGCTTAATGTGAATGACTTTTCATGGACCAAGCATGTTCCATAAGTTTGGGTGGCTTGGTCACCTTGTTTACTTTGGGTTGTTGTCAATTTATTTAGTTCCTGAACGAGGAGGTCTGAGCATGTTCCATAAGTTAGGGTGACTCAACCTCTTCCTGTTTTGGTTTTGAGAAAAATTAACCAGGCTGAGGACCAAGACATGTTCCATAAGTTTGGGTGGTCTTGACCCAACACCTCGCACATGCTGAAACCTGAAGGTTATAATTTGACTATATTTTATTACTATATTACTTATGAACAGGTTAGTCAGACATGGTTCCATAACTTTGGGTGGTCTGACTATAGCTTATCATGAACTGAAGAGAGTACTCATTAAGAATAAAATTGGGGTACGAAGGGGCAGGTTGAATCTGGAGTTGAAGATGATCGGTTCAATCATATGCTGCCTCAAAAGACTAAGTGCAGATAAATATATAAAGTTGGGATATTTTAAACACTTTAGAGCGACTAGGGTGGCCTAGTCATATGCTTAAAGAAGAGAAAAGTTGATGTGTCCTGTGTTTGTGTATACTCTATGGCTGAGCTAGACATGTTCCATAAGTTTGGGTGGTCTAGCTTTATGCCCTATGTAAGCTGGGTATAAAGGGATAAATCATTGAGAGACTATGAACTATTGTTTGCTAAGTTGACTTTGGGGAGGTGAGAGTACTTACTTCTGTGGTCTGACCTTCATGTGACTGAGTGCGACTACCACTTAGCCTGAGTTTCAGTTTGATAGGTAGTTGCTTTAGTTGCTTGCCACGTGCTAGAGGCATAAAAGTTAGTTTCAATTTCTGCATTTTCTTAGCTAAGTTTTTTTTTACTTAGATCAATTTCTGCATTTTCTGGAATCTTTTATTATACTTGGTCTTGCATAAATCTTGGTAACTCACTTTCTCTACGGGAAGCGCCGCCGAAATTTATACAAAACCAATGAGTTAGTCAGATTTTGTCTTTTTAAGGGTCAAACTTTCTGACTCTTTGGCTTAGTAAAAATTTGGGAAGTCTCCCTTTTTAAAGGAAGTGTTGTCCAAATTTTTGTTAATTCAGGGAGTTAGACAAAATTAGACCTTGAAAAGTCAAAGTCATTTTAGATTATGAATTTAGCTTTGTATAAATCTTGGAATAACACTTTCTCTACGGGAAACACTGCCGAAATTTCTACAAATCTTAGGAGTTAGTTATATTTTGTCTTAGTTGAACTAATGTCTTGTTTTCTGAGTTAATATCTGACTTAGTATAAATCTGGGAAGTCTACCTTTCTAAAGGAAGTGCGACCCAATTTTTTACTAATTTAGGGAGTTAGACAAATTTTGACTTTTCAGAGTTAAGGATCGTTTGGTTTTCATATTTGAGTTATTATAAATTATGAGAAGACAATTTTCCTACGGGAAGTGCTGCCGAAATTTTCTTAGTTTAGAGGAGTTAGATTATATTTTTGACAGGTGGCAATGCTAGCGATTCACTCTTCATAGAGAGGATTCTGCCAAAGATCTAACTTTCTTTGGGTGCTGGCTTAGAGGTAGACTTAGGATTAACTAAGTAGAGTAATTATTGATAAAATCACGATATGAAGATTACTTTCGATTTTAACTTATAAAACTTAGCTTGGGGATTGGCCTGTCATGTGTTACAGGTCCTTGTGAACGTTTGATTCAAAGTCAGGACTAAATCCAGCTTGATTCTACAAGGATCACCTTCTATTATCCCCGATAACAGGTCGGTTGCCGTTTCGTCGGTTTACGACTCAACTCCAATCCACCCTTAGTACTTAACCTAAAAGACTTCAGCCCTGGTGATTTTATTGTTTTATTGAGGTTTCACCCACACTTTTATTGAGTGACCATTTAACAAAGGTACTGAGTATTTAATTATGGTTGGTTGGGCAGAGGCTGGGGCTTGCATGGCTAAAGCGAGGGGTATGAGTGTAGAGATTGGTTCGAGTTGACTCCGTGTAGTGCGTGGACTCTTGTGTGACTCTTTGATATGATTGCAGGTATGTTCTGTGGTTCGGATTTTGGATTTGACTGCATGCGATCACACATATACATATGGTTGTGAGGAGTCTCATTGTGACTGTGAGAAGTGATCGTCGCATACTAATTCCCCTTTATATATATATAGGTATGTGTACCTATGCTGGATGTTTGCGTGGCCTGAGGGACCCGCGTACTAAGGATTTAATTAGGGGTTGAGATTGGGAAAAGATGAAAGACCCCTCTATTTGTGTGTATGCTTCTTGAAGAATTCTTAGTCGGACGTTGGTCTCGGGCTTGGATTCAAGGTCCTTGTCTAGGACATCCCAGACCCTAGACTCTGCATGGAAGGAATTACCCCTCGGGTAGAGCCTATTTGCCTTGCCTGTCGAGACACTCAGGCCAAAGGTCGGAGGTCTCACGGCGGCCGCACAACTATTTCTTCAGCCGTGCAATGTTGTGAGGGAGCAGACCTTCACGATACTTTGAGTCTGACACTTGAGTGTCATAAGTGGTACTCGGATCCACGAGAGACCGCGTGATTAAAGGTACTACATAGTACGCCATCATTGCGACTGTTTGCGTATTCATGCATTGCTAGTCGATACGATTTTGCCTTGCATTTGCGCGGTTTTATACGAAGTCTCGCACGCGACGCTTATTCGAATTCCGCATCGGAAAGTTATGGGATGACTACCGAGGGACTAGGAGCGTTATCGCGTTGTTTGTTTTGCGTCGTTTCGTGTATGAGTATGTGTGTGTGTGCGTTTCTTATTTTTTCTTTATAGTGGTGTGCGTGTGGCGTGTGGGATGCGTTCTAGTCGACCGGCGCCGAGTCGCGCTTGGGACCTCAGCCCCCCAAGATGTCGGTTCGCTTACGGGTCCGATAAAGGCGTAGTACCTCGCGTACCCCCTATGCTACAGCGAACGAGAAACGCCCTCGGCTGGTCCACCTCTACGATTGCATCTGATTAGCTGTCATAATGTGGACTGGTAGCTCGGCGGGGATACGCCCACCGAAGGGAGGTGACAACTCCCGTAAGGTGGAGGTAAGCCGTGCCTCGCGTAGGCCCTATCCTGTCGTAGGGGCTCGCGAGAGGTATGGCGGGCACACTCGGCCGGAGCGGCTTGTGAAAGCTTCACATGTATATTAGTGACGAGGATTAAAACCAACTCCTGCGTGATGAGGCCGGGAAGGTCCCGCGCTGCCCTGTGCGGTGTCGGACCGATGCGCTCAACAGCGTAATAGAGTGGTCGGATGGGGGTACCCGAAACCCCTTTCTGAGTTTCAGCCACTTCAGCGGTTTCAGGTCCCCACCTGAAATTCCTGAAATGACCTGAAGTGGTTGAAGCTTCTGAAAGGGGTTTCAGGTACCCCCATCCAAATGGTTGGATGAGGGTACCC
>BFEA01000493.1:163823-182160 GCA_003427395.1 Chara braunii | reverse complement strand
AAAAAAAAAAAAAAAAAAAAAAAAAAAAAAAAAAAAAAAAAAAAAAAAAAAAAAAAAAAAAAAAAAAAAAAAAAAAAAAAAAAAAAAAAAAGGGCCTTGACTTCTTCCGCCCTTATTGCTTTCCTCCCTGCATGAGGGGTGTCAACCGGTCATTGTACAATGGGCGACTTAGAGTAATCGAGGGCTCTTAATAACTTGCCCCACCTCTAGTTAACCCTGAGTTGCATCTTATTCACACCCAGACTTAATCTCCTCTTTCTAAATCTCACCACAACACATGCACATAGGTCTAACTCTCTTCTCTCAGACCGAGTCCGCATGGGGTCAACTCATTACTATGATTTTACGCGAGAAAGCCAAGACACAGTTAACATCAACCAAACCCACAACTTATTTAATTTGTTGAAGCACATAACGTTATTCGTTACTTTCAACCCCATCATTAAAAGTTTGCATGCCAATGTCTCTTTGCACGGTAGCTAGGCTCACCGATCCACTCGAGAAGGACATAGATGTTGTCCAAGATCTTGGACTCATGGGGAGGACACTCTTCCAACCTGCAACTAAGAGACACTGTTCAGACTGCAAGATGCAGACACGAGACCCACTTGCAGGTAATAGCACATTGACCTTATCTTACTTCGTACTCACCGTAATGGTACTAGATTGGCAGGCACATGCGGCGTGCACGTGGCGATTTCAACCCTTCGGCGAATTGTCTTCTGTCAATCTCGTTTCTTTTGCTCGTGACGCGAGCTCTCTCCGTGCAACAACTACATGGTCACCGTTTTCTCCCTCTCTCTTGATCTCGCCCCCTTTCCTTTTCTTCAACTGAGGTCGTGATCATCCCGCTCACCATAGCACAGTCACCGCCCCAACCATCACTCTGTCGAAGGTGGTCCAAGCTGACCAGCATCCCCTCCAGGGACTAGCTCCTTACACGCTTTCACGAGAGGGGACTCCCAGTCGCTCGTTTTTCCTTTTAGTCCCCCTTCGAGCCAGAGTCGATTAGTACAGTTTCACACGAGTAATGCAGTGTCACTCTCGTCACATGAGGCCACTCAGGGGCACGCCTATCCCTTACTTGTCTCTTTGACACATGAGACTCTCTGCTAGTATAGGGGCTAACACGAACTGGATGACCTGAGTGCAAACGTGGAGCCTTTCCACCCAAAAGAGAAATGAGTGTCAACCATAGCCGCGTCAAGCTCGACCATGCGTTTCCTCCTTGTCTCCCTCCCTCAAGCTCACAACTTGTCGTGTACCGTCACTTCTGGCCGCACGAGTGTCAAAGGACACTCGTGCTGCCCCTTCCTTCATCCCGCACACGAGTCTCATATAGGTAATCGTAAGCCCAGAGAAGCTCTCACACACCCAGCCTCTGCGATGACGGAGTAGTCCGACGGCCAGTGTACGGAGTGAAAGAAGAACCTCTCCTCGTGCATAGCAGTCTCGTAGACCCCTACTCATAGCTATCGTTTGTGCCAGTGATGACATCAACAGGAAAGCCGCGCGCATGACTCTCTTTGTCGTCTGACTCACCTCTCCTATTCTTGCGCGTGCCCATCGCGCGAGTGACTGTCCCATAACTGCCTCGCGCTCTCAGTCCTGTCGCCCTCTTCCTGAGTTGGCCTCCGGGCCTTTTCCACGGGTTCTGCTGACTGGTGATCTCGCGGCCACTGGTTCCATCCATGAGAGGACTGGGTCGCCTCGGCGTCGCTCATCTCATACGCCCCTTGGGAATCTCGATCGACGCGCTGCACCTCTTTGGCCGTGGTCCCGGTAGATGAGTCGTCCTCGTGGTAAGTGACGGTCACCCACATTCCCACAGTTACCCCGTCTCGCCTACATCTTCGCTCAACCCCGTTGCGCGCCTCGGTAATGGCCGTCTGCAGTCCTTCATCTCTCCTCATCTCTTGTTCCCTGTGACCGCAGACATTAATTTTTAACCTCACCTCCCCTGTAGGCTTTCAGTAGGACAAAATGGTCCCGACCAATATGCCCTTCTCATCTTCACACTCCCACATCCAGGAGTACCGCATGTACCTCGGTCTATAGGCATGCAGGCCATTTCGGTCTGCCATAGTCGAGTTTCATAATAGCCAAGGTCTTGATTCCTGGCACACGCACTCACATGGCTCACACTAGCTTCCACTACTCCGCCTTCCGCCCTCAGACAAGCGGCATTAGCGCAACGAAATAGTTGGCAAGCACCCACTGATTGGACGTCAAACAACTAATTATTCTCCCTCTTTTGTAGGCTTTCTCATCTTGCATTCCCTGTGGTAGGAACGAGGGACTTGAATTGCTCCGTTTCCTTTTAATTCAGAATTTAATAAAACAAAGTAAGATAAAATAAAATAGTAAAGTAAGTTGAAAAGACAGGGACCTCAACGGTCGTTGCCTTGAAAGTTTTATATCATCACTTCACCCATTGCCTTGTTCCAGGCACGAAGTGACCGCAGATCCGGCACGGTTGTCCCATAACGGGATACCGACTCCCTCCTTCCTTCCTTAAACAAGAACCACTGGACTACCACCTGTGGGTACCCGTGTCTGATGGCAAGGAGGGGACTTATGACCTTTTACGGGGGGTGATAAACCTCCTACCGAAGCGGCCGCGGGTTGCTCCTTTTTTGGGGTCCCACCTCGCGGTGCTCAGCCGGACAGGTTAGGCACAAGATAATAAGTGAAAGGTCTGGCCAGTCTAAGCCACTAGGTCACAATCGGGGCTCGAAAGCGAACTGTTTGCTTCCCTTGAAATGACAAAACGAGAATACTAATAATAATAATAATAGAGAGGAAAATGATACTTCAAAACCCTCAGGTACCGAGGCCTTGCTAGAACCATTAGATCTCAGGGCGCTAGGACGACGGTCCAAATCTAGGCATGAATTCGAAGCTCCACGCTCAGCTCCCCTTTTCTTTTTCTTTTCCCTTTCCTGTGTTTTCTCTTTTGTACCGTTGCCACTGCACTTACCCCATAATACGGCCATTGGGACCTGACGCGCAGCTGAGCAGGTCGTACTACCCTTTTACTATCCGGACCAACCTGACAGTCACTTCAACTACGGAGCAGCTCACTCTAAAGTAGGACACCGGGTCTGTGCGGTACCAATGGAAAGCCCTGTAACTGACTTGTCAGTTCTACACGACCCTGTGGACTGGTACCGGGCTTGCATAGCGGATGGACTGATATGCAGCGGAAAGTGAGCGGATGGGCTGATATGCAGTGGAAAGTGAGCGGATGGGCTGATATGCAGCGGAAAGTGAGCGGATGGGCTGCTATGCAGCGGAAAGTGAGCAGATGGGCTGATATGCAATGGAAAGTGAGCGGATGGGATGATATGCAGTGGAGGGTCGGGTCACTGCGCCCTCCAACACCGTGCACAGAGAGAGAGAGAAAAAAAAAACAAAGGAAAAGAGCATTGTTCTGGGCGTAGGACCATGTTAAATACATTGGAAAAGTAAAGTAAAAATAGAATTAAGAGTACGGGTGTATGCGCCTATACACTAGTGAAAGATTTATTCTTATATTACACATTTGACATAAAGTAGAGCGGAGAAAAAACTTTGATTACATTGTTGGTAATGACAAAAGTATGTTTCATTGACAATTCAGATCGCTGCTTGAACGCAACATTCAACCGCTTAACTTTTACAGAGTTTTTACAAATCTGGGATTATGCCAACTGTGATTGTTGTTTCTTTTGCGTTTGGACGGTGAATCGAAGGGGACGGTGGTTTCTTCGTGTACTAACATTCGATAAGGGTTATGGTTTAATGATCCTGAGGCGTAATTTGGGTAGGTGTTGCTCGCTGCTATTTGAGCGAGCACCTTGTTATGTATCTTGTTGAACACTCATGGTCCACCTACAAGGCTTTTTTACTAGTGTGGTGCTTGCATGATGCACTACACTGCGCATGATTGCTAAAGTGCTGCGATTTTCACATGCATTTCAAGCAGAGCAAGGGGGGGCGTGCTCTATTCGAAAATGGTTTTCCTACAGTATGCGGTACCGTTTTGGTAAGGGATAACAACAATGTAGACTTTGAGAGAGTAATTACGCTCTTCAAAGGGTAACAGTATTGCAATTTGAAGGACTGTTAGGGGCAGTTGCTCCGCATTCCGGCTTCGGTTTGACCAGCCTACTGTGGTTTTGTCCACCATTGCGGGACCCTCAAGTGATTGAAAGTATCAAGGCCCTCTCATGCAAGTATGACTGCACCTCCCTTATATATGAGAGACTTAATGAATCTCGTCCTGCTCTTCTTACTCTCGTTCTAGCTTATTGGTTATGAGAGGAAGACGACATGTGAGATTGCAACCCACAATCCGTGCCAAGACCTCTGTGGGAGGTTCACCCCATCAATTGCGGGAGCTCTAACGAAATCTATGCGAGGTTATGGAGGCAGAGAACTGTCAGGTGTAACTTCCTTTTGTTTTGTGTGAGCCCACTATGCTCCTACCACTACATCTCTCTAGTTTGTCTCAAAAACATGCGTGTGATTTTTATTTGTTTTTTAAAATTTAAATCAAATTAATTAAAATGAATGCATGCGTAAATTTCAGTTTTTATTTTGTTTTGATTGAAATCAGACTAAGGGATGAATTGGGGGAAGGTGGGAGAAAGGTGAAAGGAAGGTGGTTTTGCATGTGTTTGACCGACTCAATCAAGGGTTGGACATTATTTTTAAGTTGAATGATCAATTGTTATGTTTCTTGCTTGTTTTCAGAAGGACTAGGCATTGCTGAATGGTTTGGTTGTTGTGTTTATTTATGAAGGTTTGTCTGTTTGACTTTAGAGACAAACATTGTTTCTAAGCTGAATGGTTTGGTTTATTTGTTTCTTTCGAAGTTTCTTACCGAAGTTGGGTTGAATGGTCAAACTTCATGTTTTTGTGTGACTTAAGATAGACCAGACATTGTTTCTAAGTTGAATTCAGTCTCTTGTTCTATTTTCAAGAAAGATTTTGGTGAATGGCTAAACATTGTTTCTAAGCTGAATAGTTTAGCCTTAAACCAAACACTAATCACAAATGAGTATAATTGAAAATGCTTTATATATATTTGCATATGAACAAACAGTCGAACATTGTTTCTAAGTTGAATGGTTCAACTTAAACCATATCACTAAGAAGAGGGATAAAATTAATAGTATAATTGAAAATAAACAGGACAAGTTGAGCATTGTTTCTAAGCTGAATGACTCAGTCCCCTGCCTATATTTTAAAGACAAGTCAGAGAGTTATTAAATTTTAGATATTTAAACAGTTCAGGGCGACTAAGCACTGTTTATAAATTGAATAGTCTACTCACATGTCCAAAGAAGAGAAAAGTAATTGTGCAACTTCTTCGCGTATAATCTAAGGCATGCGAGACATTGTTTCTAAGTTGAATGGTTTAGTGTCATGTTATATGTAAGATGGGTAAAGGGTTAATCGTCTTAAGAATTAATGAATTTTCTTATGTGGGAACAACTATGATTTTTTTTTAGAGTACTTACCTATTGTGGTATGGACTTGCATGTGATTGAGTGTAAGTCCTACTTAGTCTGAGTATCAACTTTGATAGGTAGTTGCTTTAGATTCTTGCCATGTTCTTGAGTTGTAGGAGTTAGTTAAATTTCTGTATTTTTCTGTATTTTCTGAGTAAAGTTTATTTTTCATACTTAACTTTGTAAAAATTCTGAAAAGACATTTTTGCTAAGAAAAGTGTTGCTCAAATTTCTATAAATCCAATGAGTTAATCAAATTTTGTCTTTACAAAATTCAACTTTTGCCTGAGTTTTATACCTGGCTGGTAGAAATATGAGAAACCTACTTTTCTAGGGGAAGTGCAATTCAAACTTTTACTAAATCAAAGAATTTGATAAAATTTGACTTTATAAAGTAATAATTATTTTTATATTTTGTACTTAGTTTTGTATAAATTTTGGAAAGGCGGATTTTTCAGGGGCAGTGCTACCAAAATTTCTGCAAATCTAAAGAGTTCGTTAAACTTTGTTTTGGCATGACCCAAGTTTTATCTTAAGTTCATATATGACTTGGTATAAATCTAAGAAACTTTATTCTTTGAAGAAGATAATGCCATAAGTTTTACTAAATCTTGGAGTTAAACAAAATTTGACTTTGTAAAGTCAAAGATCGTTCTCATATTTCATATTCAGTCGAGTATAAATTTTGGAAAGGCGCGCCGATGGCTCAGTGGTTAGGGCACCGGTTGGAAATGCACATTGTGGTATGAGGTTACGGGTTCAAATCCGCAACCTCGCGCATATGTCGAGGACACGACGTTAGGTTGATGCACTACCACCCACATACTGAGTGTGCATGTTCATAAGGGCACGAATGTACTTTGCAAGCTTGAATTGGGGATCCACCCGCCAGGGTGCCCATCACACACTGAATTCTCAATCATGGATCATGGGTCCCCGTAACAATCGAGCGTGTGTCTCTTCTTAGGGTTCTTGAGGTCATGAAGGGAGCACGACTCTGGGAGGGGCAGTCTTAGTGGGGATGCGTGCGGGAGGAGTGCAGGGTTCCTTTCCTTCCTAGCAGGAACGACGCTCATCCATGCAGCACCGGCGACGACTGTGGTGCTAGCACGCCTCTCGGTCAGGTGCCTCAGGGATGCAACCCTGCCATAGCAGCCTGGTAGTGTCGATCTGGGCCGATACTCCAAAGTGTGTTGCGAAGGTTCTACGTTCTCTACCTTGAGTGATCCCTGGGTAAGTGGGTGAACCCGCGACACTGCCAGTAGGGTTGACCCCCGCATGGGAAACCCTCAGTTGGATATCCTCCCTGAGTCATAACCCCCGACACCTCCACAACCCTTTTTGAAAAAAAAAAACAAAAAATTGAAAAGGCATTTTCCCTAGAGGGAGTGCTATCGAAATTGTCTTGGTTTTTAGAAGTTCTGATATATTTTGATAGAAACAACTTTGGTAATCCGGCCTGTATAGGGGAGATGTTGTCAAAAGTTTCCTTATTCTTTTAACACCATTTGAGAGACAACATTTAAATTTAGTCTTAGGAGATTTAAGTGAGATGTGATATGGGGGTTTATTCTCCATACACTTATAATTTAGTTTTAAGAACCGTTTTGTGTTATATTACATGTCATTTTTCAGCCCGATCATATGATGATCGTTTTTTGTTATTTTTTGATAACATGTTAGTTTATGATTTAATTTCAACTCATTCTCGCTACTGAACCTAAGGCCTTAGCCCGTGTGGGTTGAATTGTTTCTTTGGGTTCTTACCTGACATTTTACCGAATGATCATTTAAAAAGGACCGAGTCTTTTGTTTTGGAAGGTTGGACCAAGGTTGCGGATTGTGTGAATAAGACAAAGGGTATGAGTGCAGAAAGTAGTTGAAGTTCACCACGTGTAGTGCATGGTTTGCTGATGTTGAATCCTTGATATGATTGTATCTATGTTTTGTGAGTTGAAGTTCATATTTGACTTTATCTGCGATTATATATATATCTTTGAAGAGAATCACACTGTGATTGTGAGAATGATCACCTCGTGTTCTATAACCTTGTTATTTATATTTTGTGTATCCGCGCAGTTCCCCCTGACTGTGTGTAATGATTAAACAAATAGGTAATGAGAGAAAAGGAAGATTTTTTTTTACCTTTTGTTTATTAGAGTTTTTATAGTTGAACGTTAAGGTTGGTGGCGGTCGTCAAAGTCATACCCCTTGACCTGTTTCCAGACCTTCGATAATGGAGTCCTGTTCCTAGGGTTAGAAGCATTTGGACGCCACAAAGGGCAAACATCCGCCTACCTTTCACCTGCGCATTGTGCAAAAGTGGGTAGAACTCGCAATCGCTTCCTCGATTGTCTAACGTCGAGAGATTAACCTCTCAAGATGCGTGTCAGCTGACACTTGAGTGTGGAAAGCGACCCTCAACGTCATTGCGGACCACATGATTATGGGTACTCCATAGTACACCATCACTACGACTGCTTTTGTATTCAGGCATGGCTAGTCAATATGACAAAGCATACGTCGCAGTGACATTTATTCAGAGTCTAGCGAGTGTCATTCAAGTATATTATCATTAAAAGGTTATGGGTCAAATGAAAAAGGGACAAGGAGTGATTTTCGTACGAAACTAGGTTTTATTTTGACGAGGTGTATTACGTGGTTAGATGGACCGTCCTAATCGACTCGTACTGAGCCGCACTTGGGACATCAACCCCCAGAGCATCGGTTCGTGCGAGGGTCCGTTTGAGGTGTTCGACCGCGAGTACCCTCTATGCTACAGCGTACGAGAAACGCACTCGGTTGGGTCACCTCTGCGATTATAATTGAGTAGTTTTCACATGTTGTTCGGTAGCTTGGCGGGGATACACATGTCCAAGGGTGGTGACATTCCCTCAGGAAGGGGCAAGTTGTGCCTCGCGTGGCCCCTACCCTGTCGTAGAGTTTCACGAGAGGCGCGCCTGACGCATTCGGTCAGATCGACGAAAACTCCTCTTCGAAAAAAGTCCTGCAAAATCCTGCACGATATGGTCGAGAGGATCTCCATGTGAGACCAATGCGCTTGACAAACGCCGATGCTGAAAAACTCACTCGGTTCACGACCGACATAAAACCCGTCGTTCATGATCTGATTTGAAAGTACCTCGACGTCTTTCCTCGTATTTCTCATACAGCGGGATCCCTCCGATGCACAATGTTGAGCATTCTATCCATCTCGTGTCTGACTATCATGTCTACCATCAAGAGCCCTACCGACTCTCGATTCCAAAGGCGAAAGAACTCAAGCATTAGCTTGAGGAGCTTCTTCGACTCAGTTTCATTAAACTAGTAACTCCCCCTAGGGTGCACCCGTCCTCTTGCTCACAAAGCGGATGAAACAATCCACCTTTGCATCGATTATCGCGGCCTTAACCGTTACACGGTTAAGAACAACTATTTCATGCCTCACTTGGATGAGTTGTTTGACTACCTGGCAGACAACCGTTTTTTCATGAAGATTAGTCCTCGTAGCGGTTACCACCAGATCCACGTGGACGGAAAGGATTAACTGAAGACCACATTTCGCTCTCGCTTCGGCCACTATAAGTTCACAGTGATGTCATTCGGCCTCACCAATGTACCCACCACCGTTCAGAAGTCGGCGAACGATATTTTCAGAGACATCCTTAAAGAATACATTTTGATATACCTGAACAACATCTTGGACTACAATCGTACCTTAAAACACCATCTCAAACATCATTTTGATGTCCTACAAGACTTACACAATTATAACTTTTATACTAAGCCCAGTAAGGGCCGCTTTGCCCAGCGCAAAGTGAACTTTCTAGGACACCCTGTGTCTGACCATGGTCTCCACATGGACGACATGAAGATCACTGTTATCGTGGAGCTGCCCGTCCCACATCCATCAAGCAGCTTCGCAATTTCCTAGACTGTACTAGTGACTTAAGTAATTTCATCTGATGATACACTAGGTATTCCTACGTTCTTACCTCCACCCTCCTCCGGAAGAACCCGCCATGGTTTTGGACATCCCTCAGCGATAATGTTTTTCGTGCCCTCAAGAAGGCGGTGACTTGTTCCTCGGTCCTTTGCCTCGCGGATTTTGATCGTCACTTCATAGTCATCACCAATGGGTCAGATCTTGCAGTAGTCGTTGTCCTTTCTAAAATGTTTTCACTCCTCCTGATTCCCCTTATCCCCATATTCACTACTTCCCCCCCCTCTCCTTTCGACATTGCTTCTCGACTGACGCCTATCCTTCCACCACTTCCCTGCACTGACAGTCCTCATGTCACTTACTCCTCGACCATCGTGGAGGATGGGACTGTCGAGGCTCGTGCTGGGAATTGCCCGATCGGCTTCTACCCTCGTTAGTTACTGCCTGCTAAAATAAGCCACAGTGTTGATGAACGTGAGGTTCACGCAGTAGTTTATGTTACCGAGCACTAGCGCACGGGACGCCCTTCACAATGCGCACAAACAACTCAGTTGCGTGATTTATCCGAATTCAGTTTCACCACTCAACCTATCAAGGGTGAAACTAACTGTGTCGTTGATGTCTTGTTCCGTCCTCCGCACCATAATCAGGGACCCATCCACCTTGCCGCCGTCTCGATCACCACTGTTGACCAGTCAGTGATCGATGCATATATCTCGACATTGACGTGACACTGAGGAGCTGCAAGACCGTTCCTTCATACTCCCTCCGTGATAACGGTCTGGTGTACTGGCAAGGTAAATCTGGTAAATTCAAACCACGTATATGTGCTCCCTCCACTGGACAACTCCACATCGAAGTCGTAGCAGAGTTCCACGATCAGGCAGTTGTTGGTCATACGAGCTTCCACAAAACGTTGATCGTTGTTTGCCGTGTATACGTCTGGTCAAAGTCTAAGGACTTCGTCAAAGCCTACGTCCAGGAGTGTCCAACCTGCCATAAGGTGAACAATGCAAACCGCCTTCCGTATATACCCATACATGAGGGTCGTTGGCATTCCATCTCGATGCGTTTTGTTGGTCCCCCCCGCCCTCCCACTGAGCACGGTCATGGTGCTATCTTAATTGTCATCGATCGCTTCCTAAACCGTGCACGTTTTGTTCAGGGTCGCTATCGCCTTCATACTCGTGAGGTGCAGAGAACGTTTTCGACCGATTCATGAAAGATCACGGTTTACCTCAGAGTCAACTATGAACCGCGCTTTACCAACACATTCTGACGATACCAACACGAGGTGTACAGATCCATGCTCCGCTTTTCGTCGCCTTGCCACCCTCAGACGGATGGTAAGACTGGGGTCACCAATACAACTTTTTGTAATATCCTCTTAAAGTTTATTAAGGATGACCAACACTATTGGGACTTACACTTAGCCCATGCAGAGATTATGTAATTTATTAAGAACGACCAACACTGAGACTTACACTTAGCCCATACAAAGATTACGTACAACCACATCGTTTTGCCACCCTCGGGGATGAGGCCATTCTATTTTGATCTGGCTACCACCCTCTCATACCCGCGGGCTTCCTATGACTCTTGCGGTTGTGCCTAGACATTCGTTGTTCTGCACTTTACGACTGGACCGACCATATGGCGGTGATTATAAGGCGCGCACACAAAGACTAGATAACTTTCAGACTCCCTTGACCGTGTGAGCGAACCGTTCACAAATGGATCATTCATTCAAAGTCGGTGACAATGTGCTTGTCAACGTACGCCACTTGCAGCTCGAAGCGGATACGCTTCGTAAGTTCAGGTGTCGCTTCTTTCGTTCATGTCGCATCCTTCAGACCGTCCGTTCTGATACTACCGCTAGCCCGGTCAGCTTTCATGTGAAGCTATATGGTTACCTTCAACATGTTCACGTACACGATGTAGACCATGCCACCTTGTTGTGTCCTTATCAGAGACTGTCCTAGTGCTTCGCCGGACGCCCTTATGAGCGTCTTTCACCTATCATGTTGGATGGTCACAAGGAGTTCGTTGTTTTCGACATCATATCTCGCCGAGTTACTGACGATACCCCTCCATACATTAAGTACCTTGTGCGTTGGAAGGTCTATTCTGATTAGGAGGCTACTTGGACGCCCCTCGAGCACTTGGAGCATGTCCAGATGTTGTTGTGTGCATACCGCTAGCCCGGTCAGCTTCCATGTGAAGCTATATGGTTACCTTTAACATGTTCATGTACACGATGTAGACCATGCCACCTTGTTGTGTCCTTATCAGAGACTGTCTTAGTGCTTCGCCGGACGCCCTTATGAGCGTCCTTCACCTATCATGTTGGATGGTCACAAGGAGTTCGTTGTTTCCGACATCATATCTCGCCGAGTTACTGACAATACCCCTCCATACATTAAGTACCTTGTGCGTTGGAAGGTCTATTCTGATTAGGAGGCTACTTGGACGCCCCTCGAGCACTTGGAGCACGTCCAGATGTTGTTGTGTGCATATGATCGTGCTCGTTGTGCTGAGACATTTGCTCCTACTCAGCAGACTGACCCTCTTCCTCCTTGTCCGACTAAGGAGATTGTTGAGGAGGAGCTCGCTCCCGCTGAGGTTGTTCTTCAGCAGCAGATGGGCGCATCCTCGTGTCCACGACGCACTCATCGACGCCCTCGATGTCTTGACGACCGACACTCGTTAGTTTTTCGCCTCCGAATTTTGATTGTCAGTTTATAGTCACCACCGATGCGTCAGATTTTGCAGTAGGAGTTGCAGTTGCTCAGATGTTTCGACTCTTCCTAATTCCCCTTATCCTCATGTTTACTACTCCCCCCCCCCCTCCTGCAGACATTACTTCTCGACTGACGCCTATCCTTTCACCACTTCCTTTCACTGACATTCCCCCAGTCACTTACTCCCCGACCATCGTGGAGGATGGGACTGTCGAGGCTCGTGATAGGGATTGCCCGATCGGCGTCTATTTCCGTCGGTTACTGCCTGCCGAGATAAACTGCACTGTTGATGAACGTCAAGTTCTCTCAGTAGTTCATGTTACCCAGCACTAGCATCATTATCTGCACAGGGTGCACAAACAACTCAGTTGTCCAGAATTTCCTCACGAAGCCCAAACTTTCCCTTGGACAGACACACTGGTTGTATGATTTATCTAAGTTTAGTTTCACAACTCAGCCTATCAAGGGTGAAACGAACTGTGTCGTTGATGCCTTGTTCCGTCGTCCTGACCATAACTAGGAACCCATCCATCTTGCTGCCATCTCGATCACCACTTTTGATCAGTCGGTGATCGATGTGTATCACATTCTGTATCACGACTGTGCGGATTATCGTGACATTTACTCGACACTGTGGGTGACAAGACCGTTCCTTCATACTCCCTCAATGATAACTGTCTAGTGTATTGGCAAGGTAAATTTCGTAAGCTCGAGCCACGTACATGTGCTCCCTCCACTGGATAGTTCCACGTCGAGGCCGTAGCAGAGTTCCACGACCAGACAGTTGTTTGTCATATGGGCTTCCACAAGACGTTGGCCCATTTTTGTCGTGTATACGTCGGGCCAAAGTCCAAGGACTTCGTCAAAACCTACGTCCAGGAGTGTCATACCTGCTGAGGTGAACAGTGGGAACTTCCGTATGGGTTACTTCATCCTCTACCTATACTTGAGGGTCGTTGGCATTCAATCTCGATGGATTTTGTTGGCCCCCTTCATCCTTCCACGGAGTGTAGTCATTATGTTATTTTGGTCGTCGTCGATCACTTCATGAACCATGCACGTTTTGTTCCGTGCCGCTATCGCCTTAACACTCGTAAGGTGCAGATAACGTCTTCGACCGAGTCATGAGAGAACACAGTTTACCTCAAAGCATCATCTCCAATTGTGACCCACGCGTTAGCAACATATTCTGGTGACGCCTACATGAGGTGTACGGATTCCAACTTTGCTCCTTGTCGCCTTGCCACCCTCAGACGGATGGTGAGATTGAGGTCACCAATAAAACTTTTGGTAATATCCTCTTAAAGTTTAATGAGGATGACCGACACTGAGACTTACACTTAGCCCATGCGGAGACTATGTACAACCATGTTGTTTTGCCACCCACAGGGATGCAGCCATTCTATTAAGACCTCGGTTACCACCTTCTTGTACCCGCGGATTTTCTGCGACTGTCACGGTTGTGTCGTGACACTCGTTGTCCTGCACTTGACTACTGAATTGCCCATATGCTGGCGATTATGAGGCGAGCACACGAGAAGTCTAGCTAACTCTCACACTCGCATGATCGTGTGAGAGAATTGATTACGAATGAATCATGCATTCAAAGTCGGTGACAATGTGATGGTCGATGCACGCCACTTGCAGCTCGAAGCGGATACGCTTCGTAAGTTAAGGTGTCGCTTCTTTAGTCCATGCCGCATCCTTCAAGCCGTTGGTTCTGATACTACCACTAGTCCGATCAGCTTCCGTGTGAAGCTACCTAATTACCTTCGACAGGCTCTCGTATACGACGTATACCATGTCACTTTGTTGCGTACTTATTAGAGACTGTCCGAGCGCTTCGCCGGACGCCCTTATGAGCGCCCTCCACCTATAATGTTGGACGGTCACAAGGAGTTCGTTATTTCCGGATATTGTATTTCATCGAGTTACCGACGATACCTCTCCACACATCTTATGTCTAATAACTTTGTGACATTTATTACTCGCATGCCATTTTAGATACCTCCTACACCATGTCACCACTTCCTTTGTTATTTTAGCGTAGTTCTATGTACAGTCCAATCTCTTGCATGGAGGCAACGATGTATTATCTGGCATGATAGTGCTGTGAACTTAGCTTTCGTATGATTAACACCCCCCTGAACCAGGGTGTTCAGTCATTCTTCAATTCCAAGAGATAGGGAGTGTATATGTGGAAGGGAGCGACACAATATTTTACAATTCGCCTAATCAATATCGGGTTGCTCTTGTTGCATAGTTAGTTCTTGTGGATTGATCAACAAAGATTTAACATAGACAATTTGGGAGGGTTCTTGATGCCAATATTTTCCACGCTAAGTTTTGTTGAAATGGTGTTGACACGAAATCGTATATTTTTCGGGGTCTGGGTGTCGGACCGAAGTGGCTGGTGACTCCTGCCAAAAGTCGGTCTCAGTAGGTTCCGTTTTTTTTTTCCGTCCATGGCGGATTTAGGCTCGACTTGAGTAGTTCGGTGGGGTATTGGTCGTCTAACCTTCCATGTAAGAACAAGTCGGGAAATGTACTGGTTGTTTTTTGCCTATACCCTTTTGGGGCTCCACTAGAGTACAATAGGTTTAACATCATGTTGCCCAAGCCACTCTCTAGAGTCTGGTATTAGGTTTCTTGTAGCAGGTGAAGAGCAACATAAGATAAACTTAGTAGGCTAGTAGGAGATTGTTGCATTCGTGAGGAGTCGGTCTAAATGAAGGTATGAGACTCAGTTGGATGGATGTCAGGCGTTTGGTGCTGGTCTAATGGAAGGAGGGTAATGGTGTCAGTACGGTTTTATTTTCGTCCTTAACTTTTTTTTTTTTTTTTTTAAACAACCAGATAAATTCATTAAGAGGTCGAGGATCTCGCAATTCAACCCGGAGTACTGACATCATCAATCAATTCATACTAATGGTTAACGATCATTTGAAATTTCATAATGAAAGATTCTGAAGTTGTCTAAAACCGTTGAAATGGCCTGAAGGCACTTCAAGTCATTTAAGAAGTTTCGAGTGGTTTGAATGACAAATTTTATATTTTTTTTTTTTCTGCCTGTTTTCTCAGCCACTTCAGGTCATTTCAGGAATTTAAGGTGGGGAGTTGAAACCGTTGTAGTAACTTGAAGTGGATAAAGCTTCTTAAAGGGGTTTCAGGTACCCCTATCCAAATGATTGGATGTGGGTACCTGAAACCCCTTTCAGACGCTTCAGCCACTTCAGGTCATTTCACAAATTTCAGGTAGGGACCGAAAATCGTTGAAGTGGCTGAAGCTTTTGAAAGGGGTTTCAGGTACCCCAATCCAACCATTTGGATAGGGTTACCTGAAACCCCTTTCAGGAGCTTCAGCCACTTCAGGTCATTTCAGAAATTTCAGGTGGGGACCTGAAACTGTTGAAGTGGCTGAAGCTTCTGAAAGGGGTTTCGAGTACCCCCATCCAACTATTTGGATGGGGGTACCTGAAACCCCTTTCAGAAGTTTCAGCCACTTTTGGTCATTTCATGAATTTCAGGTGGGGACCTGAAACCGTTGAAGTGGCTGAAGCTTCTGAAAGGGGTTTCGGGTACCCCCATCCAACCATTTGGATGGGGGTACCTGAAATTCCTTTCAGAAGCTTCAGCCACTTCAGGTCATTTCAGGAATTTCAGGTGGGAACCTGAAACCACTGAAGTGGCTGAAGATTCTGAAAGGGGTTTCGGGTACCCCCATCCAACCATTTAGTGAGGACCTGAAGCGGTTGAAAGTGACATGTAATTGGTGTGTGTTATTAACCATCTCTCCTGGGTCCCACCCAGACATCGTCTGCACTCCTCCTCATCAGTTTACTCACTTCATACTAAAGGAGGACGTGACGTTATACTTAGTGAAGTCGCTATGATCCACTCTGTCCCGAGGTTGAGGTCATCTCATTGGAGTCCGATCCCCCTGACCCTTCCTCCATCTTCGCAACTCCCATTTCTACATCTACCACTCAACCTGAGGATACTTCCTCGGCATTCCAGGTCCCTATGTCGTTCACTAGCAAGTCCACCCATATGTCTCGTGCTGATGTAGACGTTGAGAAATTCATGCGGTTCACGGACGACTTAAAGCCCACTGTTCACAATTTCAACGGAAAATTTTTCCAGAATTAAATAATCATTCTATAGTAAAATTACAGTCTAAATTGCAAACTTTCATTCCAAGAGTAGCGTATCCCTTCTTGTTTTGACTGCATGCTAGAAATGGAATGGAAGTCTGGATTAGTTCATGAAATATTTTAATTGGACTGTCATTCTAAGTAAGGATTTTCAATCATGAATAAGTTAATCCAATCTAAATTAGAAGATATTTAATTTAGTAGAATGAAAATTTAATTAAAATATTTCATAAACTCGTCCAGACTTTCTTTCCATATTGAACAAATAGATATAGTTGGAAGGGAAAACTCATATTTAGACGGGAACTTATCAAATAAAACAGAAAACTTTAAAATTGAATGAACATTGGAATGATAATTTATAAATATGAAAGATTTTTTTTATAGACTATTTTTTCAACTTTCATTTCTCGTGGGAATTTTTCTGTTGTTGATTTGAAAGAACCGAACATTTTCCCCCCGTATTTCTCATACAACGGGATCCCTCCAATGAGCGGTGTTTAGCATTTTATCCAGCTTGTGTCTGACTATCGTATCCACCATCAGACACCCTATCGACTCTCGATTCCAGAGGCGACGAAACTCAAGCGTCAGCTCGAGGAGCTCCTTCCACTCGGTTTCATTAAACCCAGTAACTCCCCTTGGGGTGCACCCGTCCTCTTTGCTCGCAAAGTGGATGAAACTCTTCGCCCTTTTATTGACTACCGCGGCCTTAACTGTTACAAGGTTAAGAACAACTATCCCATGCCTAGCGCATATGAGTTGTTTAACCGTCTGACAGCCAACCGCTTCTTCATGAAGATCGATCTTCGTAGCAGTTACCACCAAATCCGCGTTGCCGCAGAGGACCAACCAAAAACCGTCTTCCGGTCGCGCTTCAGTCACAACGAGTTCATGATGATGCCATTTGCCCTCACCAATGCACTCGCCACCTTCCGGACGACGAGGAACGATATCTTCAGGGACATCCTTGAAGAATACGTTCTCGTATACCTGAACGACATCTTGGTCTACAGTCGTACCTTAAAAGACCATCTCAAACACCTCCGCGATGTCCTCCTTTCCCCCCCCCTCATACAGTGTCTAACACTGCTTCTCGATTAATGCCTATCCTCCCACCACTTCCTTCCACTGATAGTCTTCCCGTTACTTACTCCTCGACCATCGAGGAGGATGGGTTTCTCGAGGCTCATGCTGGGGATTGCCTGATTGCCTTCTACTCCCGCCAGTTACCGTTTTCCGAGATAAACTACACTGCCGATGAACGTGCGGTTCTCGCAGTAGTTTATACTACCCGGCATTGGCGTCATTATCTTCACGGAGCACCCTTCACGGTGTACACGGACAACTCAGTTGTTCAGGCTTTCCTCATGAAGCCCAAACTTTCCATACAACAGACACATTGGTGGCATGATTTATCCGAGTTCAGTTTCACCACCCAGCCTGTCAAGGGGGAAAGGAACTGCGTCGCCGATGCCTTGTCCCGCCGTCTTGATCACAATCAGGAACCCATTCATCTTTCTACTATCTCCATCACCACTATTGATCAGTCGGTGACCGACACATATCGCACTCATTACCACCACTGCCTGGATTATGGTTGTCGAGTGCATCGGTCCGGCACCGCACAAAACGGGACGGACCCTCCCGGCCTCGTCACGCAGGAGTTGGTCTTAATCCTCGTCGCGAGTACACATGGAGCTTCCGCAAGCCGCTCCGGCCGAGTGCGCCAGCCATACCTCTCGTGAGCCCCTACGACAAGATAGGGCCTATGCGAGGCACGACTTACCTCCCTCCACCTTGCGGGAGTTGTCACCTCCCTTCAGTGCGCGTATCCCCGCTGAGCTACCAGTCCACAGTAGGAAAGTTAATCAGTTGCAATCGCAGAGGTGGACCAGCCGAGGGTGTTTCTCGTACGCTGTAGCATAGGGGGTACGCGCAGTTTTACTCCTCTATCGGGCCCGTACGTGAATCGACATCTTGGGGGGGCTGAGGTCCCAA
>BFEA01000493.1:145786-162843 GCA_003427395.1 Chara braunii | reverse complement strand
CGTACTATGTAGTGCCCATAATCAAGTGGTTCTTCGTGGATCCGAGTACCGCTTATGACATTCAAGTGTCAAACTCGAAGTGTCATGAGAGTCTATCCCTTCACGATATTGCACGACTGGAGAAATAGCCGTTCGGCCTCCGCGGCACCTCCGGCCTTTACGATGAGTGTCCCGGCGGGCAGGACAAAGAGGCTCTGTGCGGAGGATGATTCCTTCCAAGCAGAGCCAAGGACCTGGGATGTCCTGGACAAGGACCTTAAATCCAGACCCAGGACCAACGTCCGACTAAAAAATCTTTAAGAAGCATACAACAAATGGAGGAGTTTTATTTCCTTTTCCAATCTCAACCTTAATTAACCCCTTAAGCGTTGGCCCCTCAGGCCACGTGAACACCCAACATAGGTATATACATATATATATGTAAAGGGGGGTTACGAATGTGATGATCACTTCTCGCAATCACTGTGAGACTCCTCACAACCATATATATATGTGTGATCGCAGACAGTCAAATCCAAAATCCGAACCATGAAACATATCTGCAATCACATCAAAGAGTCAATCAAAAGTCCACGCACTACAGGGAGTCAACTTCAATCAATCTCTATACTCATACCCTTCGCTTTAATCATGCAAACCCCAACCATTGTCCAACCTCCCACAAGTTAAATACTCAATACCTTTGTTAAAGGGTCATCCAATAAAAGTCCGGGTGAAAACCTTAATAAAACAACAAAAATCATCAGGGCCAAAACCTTTTAGGTTGAGTATTCGAGCATGAATTGGAGTTGAGTCGTAGACCGACGAATCGGCAACCGACCTGTTATCAGTGATAAGAGAAGGTGATCCTTGTAGGATTAAGCTGAATCTAGTCCTGACTTCGAATCAGACGTTCAAGAGGACCTGTAACACAAGACAAGCCAATCCCCAAGCTAAATCTATGAGTCCAAATCGAGAGTGATCTCCATATCACGATCTCACTCAAACATTGCTCTTAATTAACTAAGTCCAGGTCTGCCCTTAAGCACATACCTAAATAAGAGGTAGATTCTGGCCGGATCTCCTCTATACAGAGTGAATTTCCAGATCACCTGTCAAAATATAACCTGTCTCCTTTAGACTATAAAACTTTCGGCAGTGCTTCCCGTAGGAAAAGTGCCTTCGCAAAATTTATACTGACTCAAATATGAAAACAAAACAACTCTAATTCTGGAAAGTCAAATTTTGTCTAACTGCCTGAATTAGTATAAATTTGGGCAGCATCTCCTTTAGAAAGGTAGACTTCCCAGATTTATACTAAGTTAGACAGAAACTCAGAGGTTAGACTTGAGTTCGACTTGAAGCAAAGTTCAACTGCCCCCTTAGATTTGTAGAAATTTTGGCAGCGCTTCCCGTAAAGGAAGTGTTATTTCAAGATTTATACAAATCTAAGTTCAGAATCTAAAGTGATTTTGACTTCTCAAGGTCCAATTTTGTCTAACTCCCGAATTATCAAAAATTTGGGCAGCACTCCCTTTAGGAAATGAGGTTTTTCATATTTTTACTAAGCCAAAAAATCAGAAAAACTAGACAAAAAAAAAACAAAATCTGACTAACTCCTTGGTTTCGTATAAATTTCGGCATCGCTTCCCATAGAGAAAGTGACTTACCAAGATTTATACAAGACCAAGTATAATAAATGATCCTAGAAAATTAAGAAATTGACCTAAGTAAAAAAATAAACTTAGCTAAGAAAATGCAGGAATTGAAACTAACTTTTATGGCTCTAGCACGTGGCGAGCAGCTAAAGCAACTACCTATCAAACTGAAACTCGGATTAAGTAGTAGCCTCACTTAGTCACATGCAGACCAAAACCACAAAGTTAACTACTCTCACCAGCCCCAAAACCAACCTTATCAAACAATAGTTCATGATCTTTCACTGATTTATCCCTTTATACCCAACTTACATAAGGCATAAAGCTATAGACCACCCGATCTTATGAGAACCTGTCTAGCTGAGCCATAGAATATACACAAACACAGGGCACTACAATTTTTTTCCTCTTTGGGTATATGACTAGGTTAGCCAGTCTAGTAGCCATGTACCATTTAAGTACCCAAGTTATATAAAACTATATGTACTTTGTCTTTTAAGGCAACATATGACTGAACCGATCATCTTAGATCAAGATTCAACCTGTCCCTTCTTACCGCAATTTTTATTTTTAATTCATACTCTCTTCAGTTAGTGATAAGTTAAAGTCTGACTATCAAACCTTATGGAAAAATGTCTGACTAGCCTGTTCATAAGTAAGTAATATAAGATATAAACAAATTTAGTCTTTTTTGTTTCAGCATGTGCATTGCTGCAGACCAGACCGCCCAATCTTATGGGAACCTGTACAGTCCTTTGCCTGAATTTCTTCCCAAAAAATAACACAAAAGAGAGTTAGGGTCATCCAATCTTATGGAACGTGCCCAACTCTCCTTCAGAAATTAACAAAGCATAAGGAACAAAAAGAAAATCAAGGCAACCTGGTCATCCAAACTTATGAAAAAATGTTTGGTCCCTGAAAATCAAACACAAACAACCCTCACAAGTCAAAGCAACCAGACCACCCAATCTTATGGGAACCTGTCTGGTCCGTCAGACAATCAAAAATAAAACATAACACTGTGCCCTCCAATCTTATGGAGACTCTCCCAGCCTTTGGTTGACCCAGTCAAACATGCAATACTGCCTTCCTCCCATCCTTCCCCTAGATGCAACTCCACAATCTGCTTTCAGTCAAGCCAACAAAATTGAAACTACAACTTGCAGAATCATTCCTTTAATTAAGTTTGGTTTGTCCCGGAAGTCAAACTGATATACTCAGTTCACCATAGCAAGAAGTACATATAGGGGTTATACTTGGGTTTATAGAAGGAAAACAATGGTTACCTCTCGGTTCCCTGCCTCCAGAACCTCGCCTAGGTTCCGGCATAGCTCCCGCAATCGGTGGGCTGACTCCCCACAGAGTCTTGCTGCGGTTCTACGGGTTGCAATCCCGCCTGCCGCCTTCCTATCGTAATAGGATTAGACTTAGAGTCAGAAAGGCAGAAGAGAAGGGGTTTCAAACACCCGAGATACAAGAGGGGGACAACTCAACTCTTAGGAGAGGGCCTTGTTATCTTCACACGCCTTAGAGCCCCGCAATGATGGCCAACATGCGCAACCGCTAGTCAAACCGAAGTGAAATTGCTGACAAACGGCTTTCCGACGAAGCCTCAAGTTGCAGCGGTAACCCCCTTCACAAGCATGATCATGCCACCCAGTCCACACTACCTCTATCTCGAACAACACCGTCGCCTGACAATAGTGCACCTCTCCCCCATACTTCGTCAAACTGTCGGCGACTCGTAGCTGCACACTCAAATTTTGGCTCTCCTAAGGTTGCAGAAATAACACTTACGTAGAGCCGAGTCACTCCCCTAAGCTGCAGTAATTATTCGTTGTTATTATACCCGAGCTGATCCCATCAATAATTTGCCGACATCGTGCACCTAGCAACCTAACGGGAAGCCGTGGTAGGCAAACCGTACAGAGTCAACCTCAAGAAGACAATAGTCGCAGCCTCGCCATTTGACAATCGTCCTCCCATATGCACCAATCTTGCAAGTTTACAAGCCCTCGGTTTATAAGCTCCGCTATTGTGGTTGATGATACAAGCAGTGCTCTTGCTAAGCTGCAAGTATCCAGCCTCGTTGCGGTCCTCTACTGCTTCGCCCGACACTCCGAGCAGAGCCTCAACCAACAGGTAAGTTTCTAGCTCCACGATCCCGCTTCACGTTCTTCCGTTGGCAGTGTGAGCAAAATCAAGTGGATCGTCAGCCGACTGTATGCTCCTACCTGAACCCACCAGCCAACAGGTAAGTCTCCCTCCGTCGTGACCAACATAATGCTACCTCCAAACGACGCAATGCGTCGCACACTAGCCAGAGGACAAGTCCGTAACTTTGCAGGTTGTTTATTGTAGCTCGCTTCTCAGTTTACCCCACATCGCCATTTCTTTGGAGGTAAGCTCTCCCTCTCTCTTTTGTACTCCTACCCCGCCCCTTTCCTTTGTTGTTACAATACAGGCGTACCTGGCCTTTTGGTTCGACCATATTCGATAAAAAATCAAGAAGGAAATAACTCATCAGAATGAGCACCGCTGAGCATACGACGATGACTTTAATGACAGACGCCAGACGCAAACCCAGTTAAAGTTTATAGATGAGAAGGACATGGGCTACGAAGATGAGACAGCTTCCATCGATGGTAGGAGCAAAATCGAGTGAATCTTCCGCTGAAAAGCGGAGAAATACATCGCCCTGTAGCAGCGCTGTCGGAGCAAACACCCTTACAAGGGTACTATTTGCTCATGATTTTGCCAACAATACAGCTTCGACGCCAGCTACCATGTCGTAGCCAGTCTAAAAAGTGGGATAAACTCTTCAAAAGGCTAAGATCTGTTAAGTAGCCGCACGCGCTTACATGGCGCACGCGGAGATGATAAGGACTCGTGGATTAAAAATTGAAATAACCGCATGCACTATTGTGGCACGCGCAGAAATAAAACCTCCGACTACAAATGAACTGAAGAGTAAGAGAAAAGTCACGCAAGGAGCGACCACTTTTATCCGAGTTAGTTAGAAACTCGAATGATAAAGACTAAATATCCGCGGACATCAGGTCCGTCGGAATAAAAAGGACCATCGGAACACTCCATCGTAAGCTCGAAAAGCCCGACCCTACGGCTTGGGCAGCCACGAGGGACCATGATGCCTACCGTACCTAGGCAGGGACAACCGGTACCAGGCCTGGGCTGTCCTTAGAAAACAGGCTGAGGGCCTATAATGCTGGCGGAAACGGCCCTGTACTCTCCTTGATAGTGAGGCTGCTCCTATTCTAACTGAACTAGGAGCTAGCCCAATGGGTTCAAGTGCAGATTAACATGTTGGAGGTATGGGGATCGAGTCCGTTGTGCCCCCGGGCTAGCTCCTTTTGCAGGACTAAGGCCAGCCCGACCATTTACTTCGCCCGTGATTAGAATAGCGGGGCTCGAACTCGTGATCACTAAAAGCTCAGATGAATCCGAGTTCGGTTGGATGGCAACGAATTTGCGCTCCTCCGAGTGCTAGAAGCCCGACAGTTGGCCTTACGGGGCGCAGGGAAAGTAGTTCAGCTAGATTTTCTTTATTTTAATTTTTCTTTTATTATTTTTTTAAGGTCCGATAAGTTTCGTTATATTTCCTATGAAGGCGTTATCTGTATATTTCCTAAGTTATATGAGAAGTTCAGGAAAGAAACGAGGGGAACACTTACCGAGAACTACGGGGGGGCGCATGGCACGAATTAGACGCTCTCCCAGCCAATCGAGAGAGTAAACCAATGATGAATTTTCCTCTACAACGCGGGAGTATACACTGACATACTTAGTAGGAGATGGTGGATCGGGCAGAGAAAACAGACAAACAGATTTTTGACAGATTTTCGAAACAATGACTTTAGAACACACACAACCGTACTCGCGTATTCTAACCACTAACTCGGTCAGATTCGTCCGGGAGATATGACACTTCAAGAAGCTACGAAAGGAAAACTTTAAATATTTTATTTTATTATTATTATTTTTTTTATTACTATCATTTCTAAAGTTATTGGGGAATGAATCTGCCCTGACTAAGGGGGTAAATTCTACAAACTAATGCGTCCAACCGTAAGAACGAGCAAGGTGGAGTAGCGGAGGCAAGTCGAGACCGGTGCAGACGAGCAAACTCTGGAGCGCAGTGGCAAGTGAGGCAGGCCAGCATGCGATAGCGGGCTAAAGGTAAGAGAAGCGGGTGCTAGCGCATGCATTCGTAGACATGCAATCGAGCACGAACCAAGCGGCTTGCGCTATCGAACGTGCAAACAGGCGAGGAAGCTAGCAGGGGGGAGAAGAGTGAAGAAGAAGAAGAAGAAGAAGAAGAAGAAGAAGAAGAAGAAGAAGAAGAAGAAGAAGAAAAAGAAGAAGAAGAAGAAGAGGGAGAAAGAGAAGGGTAGTGGGCTCAGACAACCGTATGAAAAACTGGAGCGAGTTTTGAGACCTTGTACTCTAGTTATTAGAGGCTCTCAGCGCATGTTTTCGGGGGTTTCTTGATTGAGGGAAAAAGGGGGTGATATTACAAAGAGGAGGATGTGATATCGGATGAGGACAACTGACGCTTCTGTCTAATCACGACAAGGTGGTGATATTACAAAGAGGAGGATGTGATATCGGATGAGGACAACTGACGCTTCTGTCTAATCACGACGCGTCCTCGGTTGGACTGTACCTGGACGAGGTCGTAATCTGGGTACAATCGGAAGAGATAAAGAGTAATCGTGTGAGGAGGAGGAGGGAGGACGCGCCTACGATAGCAAACGGAGCACCGGGCAAATGAGAGTGTAGAAGATAGGGAGAGGGCGAGGATACAAGGAGAACAAAGGAGAGACGGAGAAGAGGAGGAAAAAGGAGGAGAGGAGAGTAAGAAAGGAGGGGCGATCGCGGAGGGAGGAGACTGGTATAAGGAGGGATTCACCTGCTTAGATGTCGGCTTGCAGTAGCCAAGGGTCCGCCGATGGAACGCAAACTTCCAAGTTTTGGTTTTCTCTACTACTGCCGGTCGTCCGGATCGCTCAACGAGGTAAGTGATTTCGAATTTTTTTCCTTCTTCTTACTAATTCCTTTTCTAACAAACAACTTGAATCCAAAAAATACTATTCATAACTTAGATTGAGGAAAAATACCTTAGCTTCTTTATATTATTTTATCTATTTATCTATTTTTCTTTTTCTTTCACGCTTGCAAGGAAAAATCGACGTAAACGGGAAGGAAATTCCGTTTGTATACACGTATACAGGTAGGAAAAGAGGGGGGGGTTGATCAGTCCAAGCATGCTGGAAACATGGCTCGTCTGAAGTCGACCTCAGATATAACGCCCCCGACCTTGACTGTGACGGACCGGAAAAAGGTGGTTTGAATGCATTCATAATCGATATTATTATTATTATTATTATTATATGGATTTACTAGGGAACGAGCTAAAGAGGGAGGAAGAGGTACGCTCGACAAGGGCAGAAGACACACCGAAAAGGGGAGGAAAGATGGAGGTACAAAAGGAAATGACAAAGGGAAGAGAACGAATGTGAGGTTAGAGTAATTGAGAAAGAAGAAGAAGGGGAAGAAGGAGAAAGAAGAAGAAGAAGAAGGAGAAAGACGAAGGAGAAGAAGGAGGAAGAAGAAGAAGAAGAAGAAGAAGAAGAAGAAGAAGAAGAAGAAAAAGAAGGGGAAGGAGAAGGAGAAGAGGAAGAAGAGGAAGGAGGAGAAGAAGAGAGAGAGGGAGGGGATACTCACCTGGTCCCTTGCAGTCGATGATGACGCTGTGAGGATGGGCCCTTCGTTGCCAATTTGCTAAAACGCGTGCGTATGCCGGTCGTGTCCTCCATGTCGGTACATCGTGAGGGTTTGTGTTGTGCTGCGAGCAGGGAGCGACGAGTCGGCGACGACGACGACAACGAGAAGAGGAAGATCGAACTGGTAAGTCTTCAACTCCGCGACTGGCTACGCACTACCTCCGTCTATATGAAAAACGAAATCGAGTGAATCTAACACTACATCGTGGAAGTATATACTACGATTGAGTGTATCTACCTCGCAGCTAGTCTCGTAGTACTATGATCGATAGGAGGGACAAAATCGAGTGAATCTACAACTAGAAAATGAAAGTATACGCTATCGCACTCGTCTGTGTGTTTGAGTGTGTGCGTGAGAGTGAGAAAGAGGGAAGGAGATGGGGCACATGGTGGTCCTTGGGTGCAAATGGCATCTGTGTGTTGCGGAACGAGGTTGTGAGTGAGGCGAGAGACATACCTGGTGCTGGAAGCGTGCGACATTGGTCGCTGTATGCACGTACTTAGGAAAACTGTTGATAGCATCATTCGACATTATAGCATGGGCAAGGTAGGATCTGCAATCCGTAGTCTGCGCATGACAGATAGGATATCAACATTGGTTCTTCATTGATGATGATGATGAGACTTTACCAACATTATCAGTTATAAGCTCTCGGTGTTTTCTTATTTGGTGAAACTCGTATTGGTTCGAGGTCACAACTATTTGGTCTTGTGTATACGATGCGGTTTGATTGCTGAAGTTCGCTATTGCACATTATTATTATTATTATTATTATTATTATTATTATTATTATTATTATTATTATTATTATTATTATTATTATTATTATTATTATTATATATTTATTTTAGTTATTATTATTGATATTGTTATTATTATTATTAGTATTAGTATTAGTATTATCAGTATTATTATTATTGAATTTGAATAAGATCGTAGTAGGACGAAGTCGGGGGAAAAGAGGGGGAAAGAGAGAGAGAGAGAGAGAGAGAGAAGGAGAAAAGCCATCGCGGGAGGAAGATGGAAGTGGCTGTGAGGGAGGATAGCGGGCAGCCATAGCCGGGCTTGCCTGCCTGTAACTAGATAGGATGCATGGTGGTCTTGGGTGCAAGTGGCAAGTGTGTGTTGAGGAACGAGGTTGTGAGTGAGGTGAGAGACATACCTGGTGCTGAAAGCGTGCGACATTGGTCGCTGTATGCCTGTACTTCGGGAAAGGCTAGATAGGATCTGCCATCTGTAGTCTGGGCGCCGAGCGCCAGATAGGATATCAACATTGGTTCTTTATTGATGATGATGGCGAGACTCTTACCAACACTGTCACTTATGAGCTCTCAATGTCTTTTTATTCGGTGAAAACTCATGATTCAATTCTGCTATTGGTTCGAGGTCACGACTATTTGGTCTTGTGTATATGGTACTTTTCGATTGCTGAAGTTCGCTACTGCTCATCTTCCTTGTTGTTATTATTATTATTATTATTATTATTAGTAAAAATCAGACTCGATTTCATTTACTCTTCTCATGCATGTAAACGTGTGCGCAACCAACCGGCGTCAAGCACCCACTCAAAACTCAGAGATATGGTAACGAAGAACACAGTTCAAATTCAAGTTCACATCAAGTGCCTATGGCGCATGGTGTCCACAACTCTCAGTTCGTCACTGCACTCAACTGCTGTACACACGCACACAACTCTGATACTCTGCACGCACATACACTCTGCACTGCACCTATCACTATAACGGCTATGGCCGCATCTACCACTACGCTATGACTACACCCTCTCGCCCACTTTCACTGTCGGGCACCTGCAGACCTCCGATGCATAAGTCGATCAAGCAGCGCTTCCGCATGGCTCACGCAATAATAAATGAATGATTGGGCGCTGCCTCCCGATTTATACTTCTGTAGCTCGTTGGTCTGGCCCTTTTTCCGATGCCCGTAGTGCACACAGTCCCATGCGGTACTTGCTTGACTGAACTAGGACTGACTGAGACTGGGACTGGGACTGTTGACTTTGCATGGGTAGACTCTACCACTTGCTCGCTTGCCTGAGGTCTGTGAGCAATGTGTGAAGGGCCACCCCCGGATCTTCCGAATGTCTGCAACTTGGGCTCATTGACACTGTAGCAGCTACGACCTTGACCCCCACGAGACAGACCTACGGTTCGAAACCTGACGACTACACTGGCCTGCGACAGACAAGTTAGACAAGACAAACAGACAGGAATGGTAGACGCCAGTAAACAGACGGACGCACACGCAGGGGCGAGAGAGAAAGAGACAAGTTGACGACAGTCTGACACACAATCAGAAACATAGTCAAACACACAGCCAGACACTCAAGCAAATGAACGAACAGGCAGATATACCCACAGAGAGAGAGAGAGAGAGAGAGAGAGAGAGAGAGAGAGAGAGAGAGAGAGAGAGAGAGAGAGAGAGAGAGAGAGAGATGCAGAGATACAAAGAGGGTGCGAAAAGGGGGACGAACATGCATACCAGAAAGAGATAAGCAAGAAAGAAGAACCGGGAGAGGAGTGAGTAACAGTCAGGAAAAGAGAGAGAGAGAAGGATCAGACAGATAGATACAAGAAACAGTCAGACACAGACAGTCAGCCAAACAGATGCAGACAGTCAGACAAGACTGATTCAGACAGACAGATACGTACATACAGACATTCAGACAAAGAGGAGAGTCACCTACTTTTGATGCGGGTACTGGTATTGGATTGTTGTGAACTACGCTGATGGGCACTTAGTGACTAATCCCATAAACTGTAGTAATCTGTTAGGACAGAGCATATCCGGTATCTGCATCTCCGGTCTCCAATGTGGGTATTGTATGATCTCTCCGTGAGTGTGTGTGTGAATGTGTGTGTCTGTGTGTGTGCACTTGTATGAGTTCATGCGCATGCTTGTATCCAAGTTATGCCAGGTCCATTATACACGGCCACCGAATAGGCACGACTGAGTCAGAATGTCTCCGACTGATCGGGAGGTTGGTCCCGATAGTCTTTCCGGGAGGCATTTGACTGATGGATAAGGGCTCACCGCATCACACAGATTCAGCTATACCCCTAAGGGAAGTGGTCATCATACCAACCCTGCAGCAAACTGTTGGATCACGCCCCTGACACGGACAACCGTAAGTCTGAGAAACTAATCTGACACAGTCATAAAATCCGTTATGTGTATGTGAATATGCGAGAAGAATAGAGAAAGAGAAAGAAAGAGGAGAATGAAGAGAGAGAGAGACAGAGAATGCGGGGCGTTGGAGGGGAGAGAGACACTGTCACTGAGTGGTGATGCCTACCTCCTCTATCCTCCTCCGTTCTTGCTCTTATTAATCCTTCCAAATACTTATCCAATTGAGTATACTTGTCTGATGATGTATTTTCACTAAGACGATCCTGGGTTTTTGCTAGAGATCTAGACGTTCAATTGCATAAGATTAGACACGACTGATAAGCAGGGCGATTGCGGAAGCTCTGCCGGAGTTCAGGAGGAACTCTGGAGGCAGGGAACCATGAGGTACGTGTCGCCTATCTCCCTCCCGTATACCCATACGAACTACGACCTTCTAATGGGCTGCTTGTAGGATTGTATGATATACTGCTTGTACTTTCTTCAGAACTAAGATAATCAAAAGGGGGGAAAAAAAAATGATTGGAATAAGAATCCTGCCAGGTGAAAGTAAAGGAACCTAAATTAACCGAGAAGGAACCTAGACTGATTGGACTTGAAGAACGAAGTAGGGCGATGGAGGCTCATGTGTGAGCCGTCGTGCTACTTATGTATGTGCTGACTTGGCTAAGGGTTGACAATGAGGTGCTTATGCGTGAGTTACCTTACTCTCTACCGGATCGGCTGTCGTTGTGATGGGAAGAGGGTTCTAACAATAACTTATAAACTAAATTGGGTATTCTCTACCGTAACGACTGTCGTCCTGACGGGAAGAGGTATCTGACAAAAACTTATGAACTAAATTAGGTACTCTCTACCGGAACGACTGTCATCGTGACGGGAAGAGGTATCTGACAATAACTTATGAACTAAATTGGGTACTCTCTACCGTAACGACTGTCGTCGTGACGGGAAGAGGTATCTGACAACGACTTATGAGCTAAATGAGGTACTCTCTACCGGAACGACTGTCGTCATGATGGAAAGAGCTATCTGACAATAACTTATGAACTAAATTTAGGTACTCTCTACCGGATCCACTGTCGTCGTGATGGGGAAAGGGTACTAATAAATACTTATGAACTAAATTAGGTACTCTCTACTGGATCGACTGTCGTCGTGATGGGAAGAGGGTTCTAACAATAACTAATGAGATGATTTTTACCGTAACGACTGTCGTAGTGACGGGCGGAGGTGTCTGACTTTAACTTATGAACTGAATTAGGTACTCATGTGTGAGTTACCTCACTATCTACCGTAACGACTGTCGTCGTGACGGGAAGAGGTATCTGACAATAATGTATGAACTAAATTCAGGTTCTCTCTACCGGATCGACTGTCGTCGTGATGGGCAAAGGTGTCTGACGCTAGCCTATGAACCAACTTAGGTACTCATGTGTGAGTTACCTTACTAACTGCCTTACCGGATCGACTGTCGTCGTGACGGGGAGATGGTGTCTGACGTTTAGAAAATAATAAAGGGAGGCTCTTGTGAGGGTCGCCCTGTTAACATGCCAGACCAGTCTCAGATGGCAGTAGAAAACCCATGTGTGGGTTGGACACTTGCCTATGAAACTGGGATGATTGACACAATCTGAAGGTGGCGGTACTCCTTTGTGTGCTACCTCACCACCTTGGGTAACTAGGATCTGTTTGTTGTGAAAAGTAAACTTAGAGGATTTTTGGTATTAACTTCCTTTCTTATTAACGACTTAGAAAGATTCGGTCTTTGCACTTGTTCAACGTGTAGTAGGAGGCTCCAGGGAGCGTCATCCTATTCAAACGCTTGAGTCTAAGGCTGGCTAACAACCTGCGAAGAGTAGGAAATCACATTGTTACGCTTTCTTTCCTATCTTATTCACCCTCGGGTAGTTCGACCACCAGACCGGTAATAGGGAGGCTTCTGTAGGAGTCATCCTATTACTTGTTTAAAGGATGAACTACTCACTAACCAAGGAAGTGATAGGGGGACCTCTGTCGGGGTCTGCCTATTACCTACTTGATTACGATAATAGCTTACAAAGGGGAAGGGTGCTCCTGTAGGAATACCCTAAACACTCGTCTTCTGTCAAAACTAACCCGGTCTCAGGACAGTCGGCGTCGGAAGGGCAATAGGGTACCCTTGTCAGGATTATCCTAATGCTCTCGTGAAGTGGACCTTGTCACGTGATAGTAGGTGACTCTTGTGCGGGTCGTCTATTATTCACTCGGACCATTAATAACCTTTGGGAGGGGGTTGACATTCAGGTCTCTCAGAAGGATACCTAAAGCAAGTAGTAGGGTGCTTCTGTAGGAGCCTCAACTATGTGTTGAAGGAAGAATGCTCATGTGTAAGCTATCCTGCTACTCTGATTAGATCAAGTGGGGCTAAAGAGGGGGATCAAATACTTATGTGCGACTTACTCACCTATCTGTTTGACTAACAGATTGTTTGGTATTGGTCAAGTAGCAGAAGATTTATGTCTGAATCGATCTACTACTTGAGTATGTGAGGACAAATTGAAGAGAAAGGAAAGAACAATGCTCCTGTTGGAGCAAGGTCTTTACATATCTAGGAAAAGAAACAAGGAAAGAAGATAGAACCGCGGAAAAAATAATACTAGTAAGATAAGAACTACCGCAAGGTCCGTGTCCGTTTATGGCTTTCGAGTGGGAGGCCACAATGACAAAAAAGTTAAAACTCTATTATATAGGCACCAAGGGGTGTGCTTGTTTCAAACGAGAGAGAATTGAAGGATTGAGAGTAGGGTAAACATGAGTTTCCCTAAAGACGACTTAGGACACAGGCATGAGACTCATTGAATGAAAGGAGAGAGTGACAGACGGCTTAGGGTAGGGTTGTGAGAGTAAAACTAGGGATTAGGTCTGGGGTGTCGATCCCAGAGCTGACTACCCATGTCTAAGGGCTTGACCCTTAGATGACAATATGTGGGAAATCGAGTGGGGGTGTTGAATCTTTGTTGACATGTGTGTGTGCATGTCCCTGTTTATCTACTGCATTTCAAGGAAGAGGTTTTACGGAAAGGACCAAAATTTTTGTTATCTTTCGATAACAGGTCGGTTGTTACCAATTTAACTTTTCCCGTTTGACTTGATACCCACCTCTAAAGTCAAACCCTGTGGTCAGTAAAACTGTCATCTGTGGTCATTGCCTAAATGGTCCTAGTCACTCTCAAGGGTCCTTTGAAGAAATGTGAGGGGGCTGGGCTTATGTCTCAGGAAAGATAAGACTGTCATACATGGTTTGGGAAGTGAGGGACCAGGTCAATGGCTGATGGTTGACGTCGATAGTGTATGACATGTGAACTGTCTTTGCATTATTTTGTGCAGGTCTGTTTTGTGCGTGATTTTGGATTGAACTGGACCTGGTCTGTTGAAGAGTCTCGGACACACAGCACTTGTGAAAGTGGGAAGCGTTCTCGACGGTAATACTTCCATATTCATCATATGTCCAACTTAACTTCTATACTATTCTGATGTTCAGCGAAGTCATAACCTGTTAAGAATGATAGAACGCTCTTTAGTAGAAAGATGGTTTGATTGATATTTGTCAAGGAAATAATACATTACACAGTAGCGGAGATAGACAACCTTTTAAAAGTTCGACCTGAATATATAACGGGTCAGTTCTAGGCGTCTTACAACGCGTACCCCATTTTATACTACAACGATCGAGCAAACACCCTCGGCCGACCTACCTCTACAAAGGCATGTAAAAACCTTCGCATGTGGGCCGGTAGCTCAGCAGGGATACGCCTACATGAGGGTGGTGACAGCCCCTCGGGTAGAGGTAAGTTGTACCTCGTGACGCCCCGATCTGTCGTGAGGCATCGTGAGAGGTATAGCCGGCACGCACGGTCGGAGTACTGACTAGTTGTTCTTTAAGAAATAAATCCTGCGCGACACGACCGTGAGGTTCAGCGCTCCCAGCGGGGTGCGGGACCGCCTCGCGCGACAACGTTCCTCCCTGCGCGCCGCCCCTAGCTCATATACGGTCGAAACCTCGACTCCCTCGAGAAATCTAACCCCGCAGATCACTTCGCAATGTCTGAAAACCTCCGGGGCGAGCCTTCATTCGCCCGTTCTTCGTTTAGGAACGGGTGAGCCAGGCGGTTTTCGCTCCTACCATAACCATGCGCCCACCATCTCCATCGCAACCTCTCTGACTACTAACTGAATTTCTATCAACTTCCTACCTAAACTAACGTCAAATTCGGGGTCGCCCACCCCGAAATCCCAAAGACTCTCTCCTCTCTTGCCTAAACTCATCCGGAATTGAGCTAGCCATCTCTTCTTCTCTCTGCCATAACCGTTTCCCCGTCATACCTCCGCGCACAATTTTTCTCTTCTAACTCCTCCTATACCACTCTTCTTACTGATCTGATTCCTCCAATCGGTTGGCCTTACTCCCAAACCCTTGTTTCGACTCTTTCCCCTCCTAATCCTACTAGGAATCGCGAGTGTTGTTCCTTTTTATCCGCATATCACCTGCCTTTCGCCATCTCCTCGCTCCTCCCTGCTGCGCATGTACCCGGCTCATTTCGACGACTGGGTTCGGTCGAGTCTGCGTTCAAGTTCGGCTCCATCCTCCCAATGCTAACGCAGCATCCTGTAGCGAATGACTCCACTGAACCTTCCAAAAACAACACTAATCGACAGTTTCGGCAATCCTAAGGGAAGTTCCGAAGGGAAACGACTGCTACACATCTCGGTTAGTCTTTCGTCCCTCTACCCAAGTCCGCCGATCGTATCGCATCCCGTCACATCCGTCACCACGCGAGAACTTCCGACGCGGCCAGTTATTAGATGACTCGGCTGGCCCTTTCCTCCCGTACACCAGCCCGACTATCGCCCCCGCACCACTTTCCCAGGGAGCCCGCAGCTAAGTCCCCACTGACCTGACTTACTCAAACAATCGTCTACCACCTTTCGGGACGCGGGCCCCACTGCACGCCCGTAGCACTAGTTCCAGGCGCAGCAGGCCCCGACGCAGATCTTGGTGGTAGTGGCAAGTATACTAAAATATTTTTTTTTAAAGGCCGAGGTGGAGAGAACATTCCATGCGAACAACCTGCGCACAACCAATACTTCCGCAGACCCTCCTACAACGTCCCTGACCCACTATATCTAGGCACGGTCCACCACCTGTCAGACCCAAACGACATGCTTACACTCGAACCTCCCATGACAAAACGATGGGTAACGGACCGTCCGCCCGCAGCGAATCTCGTCACCCTCGGGCCGCATTCCCACCGGCCTGTTCGGAATACTCTCCAATTCCCTTCCACTTTTATACTATCGACGCTCTCCAAGTGGAAAGCGGGGGAAGGCACGACCACGGACTTCACCACTCTCGATTGCGTTGACCTCCTTGGTCCAAGCTTCTCAACGAGTGGGTAGAAAAGCTCTTCCCTACCCGCGCCTCGAGTGCCTGCAGGTCCGAGCAACCCCTAGAACTGGTGTCGCGGTTTGCTTAAAAATAATGATAATAATAATAATAACGACGATAAATAATAAAATATTTAGGAACTTTTAACCATCAGAAGACAATGGTCGGGAAAAACGAGTCGCTACTACTATTCCGACGCGGCCGACTACAAAATCAAGTGGGGGGGGGGGGATAGCCCCGTCGGACCCTTAACCGCTCGGTCTCTTCACGCTACTTTGATATCCGGCGTCGTCGCCGCTCGATCTCGATCCCTGAACCCCTCAGATAAAAGTCTGACATCGTAACCAATAGTGCTAGGCCCAAGGCTGGGTCTAGTTTTGACGGACACCTAAATAAGACGGATACTGCACGATGCTCAGACCTACCGAAACGTTTTCAAAAGTTCACTTGTTGTCGATGTCGTCCTCCGTACATACGCACTAGTCACAGGCGAACAACAGAAAAAATGCAGCCTGGATATTACAAAATTTATCATAGGGGTTTATGTATATCAGGTGTTTGTTTTATTTTTTCATCTGTTTTTATAGGGATTCTTATGTGATCGTAGGAGCTCTGATGGAAGTCAACATTGACACATATAGATATGACAGCCTTTTGTTGGTTATATGTTGAGAATGTGTTGGTAATGTGTTGATCATCTGTTGGGAATCGAATATTCGGTGCAAACCATCTGTATATTTTATGTTTGTAAACAAAATAGAACTATAAAAAAAAAAATATTTTTATTTATCACATACCACTCGCTTTGTTTCGTACTTCATTCCCAACTGCCTCTACTAAAACCCACCCCTTCCCCTTCTCACCCTTCTCACCCTCCCCCTAGGTACATAACACTGGTTGTTGTCATTTTTTTCCCCCAAAATATTACATGTTCGTCATTTTACAATGTTGTACTCTTACAGGCTAGTGTGGTTGTGTGCGTGTGCATGTGTGTGTGTGTTTGTGTGTGTGTGTGTGTGTGTGTGTGTGTGTGTGTGTGTGTG
>BFEA01000493.1:111568-133088 GCA_003427395.1 Chara braunii | reverse complement strand
TCTCTCTCTCTCTCTCTCTCTCTCTCTCTCTCTCTCTCTCTCTCTCTCTCTCTCTCTCTCTCTCTCTCTCTCTCTCTCTCTCTCTCTCACAGAGCAAGAACATTTCATTACATTTGTTAAAGACAAGTAGTTATGTATTTTAGGTACGTAGTACTTTGAGGGTAATTACAAGTCTTTCATACCAAAGTACCACATACCTTTCCATCATCTATTATTTACAAAATATATGATTTTCCCATACAAATACAAATCATGTGCGCACTGAATTATAATTCTAACTCCTTTAGTTTTTAGTATTTCATAATAAGGTTAACTTCAAATACACATTACCACATACATATTAGGACTGTGCTGGGACTTGTTGGGAGTGTATAGGGACTTGTTGGTATATATTTGGCAAGGGTCTTCGTATATGCCAATCAGTTGGGTCCAGCACAAGCAGTAGATACATATCAAAAATTTAATTTTTATGTTTAAAAAAAAAAAAAAAATCAAAATATTTTTTCTGTTGAATGCATTAATTAAAAGACGAAATCCTTTTAATCCTACTTAATCAAAAAAATAAAAATGTGGTCGACGATCATATCGACTCTTCAACCATCAATAATTGCAAAGATCACGCGCTTCTCAAGTCTCCGCGCCCACATACTTTATACTCTAACCAAGCACCTAGTCAACGTAAACCATTGCCTCAGTCGCGCCTCGTGCGATATACGCGCCTGCAAAAACATAGGGTGGATACCCTTGTAAGGGTATTTGCATCGACATCGCGTCATCCACACGACATTGCGTAGTGGCAAGACCGTTCCTTCATACTCCCTCGATGAAAGCGGTCTCGTGTATTGGTATGACAGATCTGGTCAGCAAGAACCACGTATCTGCGTTCCCTCCACCGGACAGCTCTGCATCCAGGCCATAACATATGGGCTTCCACAAGACGTTGGCTCGTGTCTACCGCCAATACGTCTGACCGACGTCTAAGGACTTCGTTACAGCCTACGTCCAAGAGTGTCCTACCTGCCAGGAGGTGAACAATGCGAACCACCTTCCGTATGGGTTACTTCAACCCCTACCCATACCTGACCGTCGTTGGCAGTCCATCTCGATGGATTTCCTTGGTCCCCTTCTTCCACCAACTGAGCGAGGTCATGATGCTATCTTGGTCGTCGTCGATCGCTTTACGAAGCGTGCACATTTTGTCTCGTGCTGCTATCGCATTAGCGCTAGTGAGGTCGCCGACATCGTCTTCGACCAAGTCGTGAGGGATCACGACTTACCTCAGAGCATCATCTCCGACCGTGACCCACGCTTTACCAGTACATTCTGGCGACGTCTACACGAGGTGTACGGATCCCGGCTTCGCTTTTCATCGTCTTACCACCCTGATATGGATGGTCAGACTGAGGTCACCAATAAAACTCTCGATAATATCCTCCGAAAGTTTATTAGGAATGACCAATAGTGGGACTTACACTTAGCCCATGTGGAGATTGCTTACAACCACGCTGTTTCGCCAACGACGGGGATGTCACTATTCTATTGCGACCTTGGCTACCACCCTCGTGCACCCGCGGATTTCCTACACCCGTCACGGTTGCGCCCAAACACTCGTTGTTCTGCACTTGACGATTGAATCGCCCACATGGCTGCGATTATGAAGCGCGCACACCAGAGTCTAGCCGACTCACATGGTCGCACGAGCGAACCGATCACGAACGGATCATCCACGAGAGTCTAGCCGATTCCTAGACTGGCATGGTCGCACGAGCGAACCGATCACGAATGGATCACCCATTCAAAGTCGGTGACGATATGTTTGTCGACGTTCACCACTTGCAGCTCGAAGCGGATATGCTTTGTAAGTTCAGGCGTTATTTCTTTGCTCCACGCCACATCCTTCAAGCCGTCGGTTTTCTGATACTGCCGCTAGTCCGATCAACTTTGTGTGAATTTACTTGATTACCTTCGACAGACTCGCGTACACGATGTTTACCACGTCTCCTTGTTGCGCCTTTATCGCAAATTGTCCAAGTGCTTCTTCGAACGTTCTTATGAGCGCCCTCCACCTATCATGGTAGACGGTCACGAGGAGTTCGTCGTTTTCGACGTCGTATCTCGCCGAGTTACCGATGATATCCCTCCACGCACCGAGTACCTTATGCGTTGGAAGGGCTATCCTGATGAGGAGGCTACTTGGGAGCCCCTCGAACACTTGGAGTACACCCAAATGTTGGTGCGTGCATATGATCATGCTCGTAGTGCTGAGACATTTTCTCCTACTCAGTCGACCGACCATCTTCCTCCTCCTTTCGCTGAGGAGATTGTTGAGGACGAGCCCGCTTCCTCTGAGGTCATTCTTCAGCAGCAGACGGACGCCTCCACGTGTCCACAACCCACTCGTCGACGCCCTTAGAGTCTCGACGACTGATACTCTGATCACCTACTATCTTCCTACCGACTCACACCTTCAGGTACTCCATCATCATCTTCTTGAGGATGTCAGCGTTTTGCGGCTTTGCTTCGACATCGACTCGACTCTTACTTCATTGACGCCATCGACCACTTCGATGACTTCAGCTACCTTATCGGCTTCAATTACTTTGGACGTGACTGCTTCACGCCACCACCCTACCCTGTAGATTCTCTTCCATATATCGCATGATGGTTCTCAATTAGTTGGGTCTCCCTGAGTTAGGTTTTCGTTTGGTATCGCATAGGCATTGGGACCGTAGTGTTATCTTGGCTTCCGTACTCCCAAATTTAACTCCCTCCCCCAGTCGGTGAATTGTGCTAATGTTTCCCCGAGCCACTGCATCCCTCATCACCCTAGTGTCGACCATTGCATGCCTTTAGTTAGGCATATGACCACCCTCTTCCAGGCTCCCCTTTCATGGTCGACCCTGCATGGTGTCACCCTTTCTTCGAGCATTACCCACCTTGATGGTCTATCTGTTAAGGTCATTGGTTTTGCTTTGCTACCACTCCCTCACCCCGAGCCTGACCTATCCCACCTTCGTGTGTGACTGCCCTTAGGAGTTTCGATTCTTAGGCTGCATTCACCCCTTCTGAGACCAACCCACTCTTAGTGGTTCGACGACATGACATTACTTATGACATATTGCTCTCTGTTTCTTTCAACACTGATTACTTGTGACATATTGTTTTTTTTTCCTTTCAGCAATTGCGTCCATGACTTTAGGATTGTATCTTGTTACATGTCATTTTCTACGTTTAGTTAGGATGTGTATGTATATCAAATATTTGTTTTTCACTTAACATTATGTAGCTTAGGCTGCATCGCATGGACTCCACATGGAGCTTGCTCCGCATCCTAGATTTCTCAGCTTTCTTTATTACAGAGTTTTGCTTCTTTTGCGGATATCGTGTTTATGGTTCTTGCGATCCACTACAGGTTTGAGGATTGTGAAGCGGACCTCTATCAGCCTATTTGTCTATTCGTCCTGTGGGGTCAGGCCACGGCCTAACCCCACAGGTCGTGTGTTGTTTCGATCCAGTCCAGTCCCGCCCGGTACCAGTGTCGGTACTAGGCCAGTCCAGTCCCGCCCGGTACCACTGTCGGTACTAGGCCAGTCCAGTCTAGTCCAGTCAGTCCGTTGGGGGTATACCCCAGTTGCAGTCTGTTTTCAACTCATTCTTCATTTGCACAGTTTGGAGTACGTGCGTGTTGAGTCTGCGTTAGAGCTGCGCTGTCCCTTCCAACTTCATCTTCATCTCCCTCATCCTCATCCCTTCGTCTTGATCCTGACGGACCGTCATCCCGGCGGGTCCGCCATACCGTTGGTTTGAGCAGTGGTATTGAAACCGGTACTGCATCCCGAGACATGACTTCAAAATAAGGGATAATTTGCAAAATACCCCCATAAGTTGAGATATATGTCAAAATGACCCTAAAAGATGTGGGTAAAGTGGAATCCCCCTATGACTTCTTCGTTTTTTGTGAAATACCCCTAGTGTCGGTTTGGACCACCATCTCTGCAGTATACCTCTACAGGGTACTGTCCAACTTTGCAAAATGCCTCAGTACTTGCCAACTTTTCCTAGGCGCTATTGCAAATGGCCAAGGCTCAAACAGGGAGGTCCAGATTGCAAAGTTGCACACCCGCCTGATAGGGGCACAACATAAAGATTTTTTTATCTCAACTTATGGGGGTATTTTGCAAATTATCTCTTAAAATAAAAATAGGATATGAATAAATAATTTTTTAAAAAGGTTGGGGATTTAAAAAGTGAGAGAGAGGAACTGTTGGGCCTCCGCGGTCCCGCCACTCGGGCTCGTGGGCGGGACCAGTAACAAAAGCAAAAGGGATAGTCCTAGGAGACCCTCAACCCCGCAATTCCCTTTATAGTGCTCCCTCGCTCCTTCATCGCCGATTGCTGACCTTGATTCCCGTAACTCCTCGGTGAAAGTCTAGTGCATAACCTATAGGGTTAGACCCAAGCTTGGATGTGGCAGTTGTTGCATTCCATATAAACAATTGTGCACCGTGTGGGAACTGAACATACGGCCGCCGAACCCCAACGACCGTTGTGTAAGAGTTTCATCTTGTTGTAACTCCCCGTGTGCAACATCTACCACACAAAAATCGCACGGTCGCTAATCCTGGTCTCCTCATGCGACCACTTCTCCAAACCTGCACTTTCACTATATCAGCGGCGGAAAAATCGCCAATCTTCATTCACACTCTACTTCGTTTACACAAGCCTCCATTGAGGCTGTGGAAGAATCCCTATTGATAGGTAAATACAACGAGGCACTCTATGGCACTACGTACTGCGCAAACTATCACCTCGCTTGTTACCTTCTACTTGGGTTACCTGTGACGCTTGTTGTGCAAATTGTTGTGGTTGCCTCACTTGTTGGGCTTGTTCCCCTGGTATTCAAAAGAAATTGTGCCTATTGGCACCCTTTGGCATAACCCAAACTGTTCGTCGGCAGACCATTCACCATACGGATCGAACCAATGCCAAGGGTCTAACTACCCACACGCCGACCATTCTTCGCATGGTGCCTGTTTGGTCGGAGAGGGTTTCGTTAATATCAACCATCTCCCTGACTTCTGCGGGGTAATTGCCACTGGCTGTGAGCATTGCCCCTTTCCCGTACCTTGGCCTCCTTGGGCCAGGTTTCTTGCCTTTCGCCGAGCCTTGGTCAACTTAGGCGGTTTACGTCCTTTCTCGACCTCAACTATTTTTTTTCCTCTCTTATACTTTTGAGTGTCAGGTGACTCCATTTGCATCCTCATATGCTTAGGAGAACACCGGTCTTCGTCATTCATCCCTTCTTCGTTTTTATAAGTGAACTTGGCTGAGATCTTCTCTTAGATCTTTCGCTTACTTTTTCTATTCATCTCTGATTGTCTCATTTTGCCTCTTAATTCTCGTTCACTACCTAATCCTTCTTGGGCTGACACGCCATTGACTACTCGCCCAAGGTCTTCATGGCGCTGGTTGACGCTTCCATCTTCGAGGAATCTTAGACCTTGTAAACTCTCCAACTCACTCCAAGTTTGTGACCTCGGTGTGACAATGTACACTTCCCAACTCAACTGCTCACAAATGAATAGGAGCAACATACTTGACATCATTTTTGCATCCCACATTTTTTTGAGACTAAACTGGAGGTAGTCGTCCAGGAAGTCAAACAACTCGTCGGAACAACAAAGTTCGCATGTTAGGGGTCAAAGAATCGTCTACGGATTCGAGCATCAACATAGTGATGCACGAGACTCTCCAAAGCAGGATGTTGGCTAACCCCTTGTCTCTAGCCGTAACGTTCTTTCAGACGTGTACAAGGAACAACAAGCCGTAGATTAAGAAAAATTCATAACAAGTTTTCTTTTTCAATCCTTAACAAACTTAAGGGCAAACAATATTATTAATACACAATCATTTACGCTTCTAAACACCCATATGGTAGGGCTTTAATCCTTAACTATCCCTGTACTAACCTTAAAGGCATAGCAAGAAGTGCGGCAATGGGGATACGAACGTTATAAGTGCGAGATAGTGTAGAATTTGTACCTAAAAATAAGACATTTTCTCTGTAATCAGAACCTTCAGAATACCGTCAACATTGTTGATACTCGCATTAATTTTGATAACCCGGATGTACGATTTGACTACTGGATGAACTCAGAGCGGCGGTATGTCGGTAAAGGATGCTAGTATAGTTTCTTTCCCTGCTAAGAGTTGTGCATGATGCATGAAGGTTGCTCGATTAGTAGACTGATTAATCCAAAAAAATATCTTACTTTAAGAGTACACTTAGCATGAATCGGCCTAAGGCTTTGTCCGACTGTCTTTTAAATCCTAGGTATTGTTTCTAAGCAGAAGACTCAGTCTTTTATTTTATTCTTAGGGAAAATTCTTGTGGAGGGCTAAACATTATTTCTAAACATAATGGTTTAGTCTGAAACCGGACAATAAGTCAGAATTAAGTATACATTCGAACTACGATTTTATCTCTATTCGCATGTGAATAGGCAGCTAGATATTGTTTCGAAGCAAAGGGGTATACCTCAAGTCATATCACAAAAAAAAAAGTTGAAGTTAATAGTATAATTGGAGGTAATCAGTGCAGGTAGAACATTGTTTCTAAGCATAATGATTTAGTCGTACGCCCATACCAAGGACAAGATAAACAAATACACAAATTTTGCTATTAAAATAATTTTGGCTTGACTAGACATTATTTCTAATGATAATAGTCTAATCACATGCCAAATAAAAAGAAAAGTAGTGTTTTTTTTTTGTGAATAATTAAGGCATGTGAGACATTGTTTCTAAGTTGGTTGGTGGAGTTGTATGCCGTATGTAAGTATGATTAATGATTAATTATCTGAGGGATTAACGAACTACTATGGAAAAGTTACGTGAGAGATTTGATGAGATTACTGACCTTGGTTCTATGTGTTTGCTTGTGAGTCTGATTTGAGCATGTCTTTTGATATGTAGTTGGTTTAGATGCTCGCCATGTGCTGGAGAAGTAGGCGTTAGTCAAATTTTATTTTTAAAGAATCAAATTTTTGGCATAACTTCATATCTAATTTAGTATAAACATTGGAAGCTTACTTCTCATAAGAAGTGTTGCCATAAGTTTTTTAATTTGCGGAGTTTAAATAAAATTTGATCTTGTTAAGTTAAAATCTTATTTTAAATTTCATATTAAACCTTGTGTAAAATATGGGAAGTCACTTTTTATAAGGGAAGTGTTCTCAAAAGTTTCTTATATTTGAGGAGTTTTTGTTATGAAAATTTTGACAATTCATCTGTCGAGGGGAAATGCTACCAAAATTTTCATCAATTTTTTGTGTTGATAAAAAATAGGTTCAAGCTTAGCATATAGAGAATAAGGTAAGTTGGGATACAAAGTTTATCCTCCATACACTTAAGTGCAACTTGAAAACTCATTTATGCTGTGTTGTAGATTATTTGCCATTCATTTCAATTTTTAAGGCTCGACTAGGTTCGGCCTGATCCTACAATGATCAACTACTTATGCTATCTCTCGATAACAAGTCGATCTACGACTCAACTGTTTTCCACTCTCGCGATTCAACCTAAGACCTACGCCCTAATGGGTTGTTTTGTTTTATTTTGTTTCTACCCGGACTTTACTTAAGGTCTATGAAAAAGACAAGTTGATTTGATAAAAGTCAACACTTGCATGGTAAGCAATAACAACACACCACGCGTAACACAGAAGTAGAAATCCAACAATCAGTACTTTAAAACTTGATCAGTACTTTAAAACTTGATTCACTAACCGAATGATCCGTTAATTGTTCCACCAACCACGGTCAATCGCAGCAAATGTCATGACGGACCGTCACCGAAAGAGGATTACTACCGAGGCTTAAGTACTACATGAGCGGACACTATCGGTCCCTCGACATCAGCACTCGGTACTTCCGAACCGGTAAAGTAACCGACAACAGTTGTACCTAACCATATTGTCCTACCAAACGATGAAATTTTAAGCCTACCATAAGCTGCTATCTTGACCAAGTACATTATATCTGCCCATGTTCGGTGTCGTTTCAAAAGCATTTGGGTTCTACAGGCCTAAAAACACACCAACTATGAGAAAAATAAAATTTAGAAAACAGAATACAAACAAAGGTAAGGGCAAACCATTGTTTAGGCTATACAAAATTCAGGTATAACCTACAGCTTCGGGTCCAGATGGTGCAGTTAGCCCACGCATCGACAAAACCCTTTCCCTCCGACAAGTCCAATAGTCCAGAACCCACCCAGTCAGGCCAAGGCTCCAGAAGCCTGATTCAATCAAACAGAGGGCTTGAGCCAAATCCATAACCACACAACACCTAACCCGGGCTCCAGGGGCTAACACCACTCCAAATAACTCATCTTCAGGAAAAAAAGAAACAAAAGAAAGTTAGCAAATGGTCATGTTGGGACATGTACACTCTCGTCAGGATACTACATGTCCCTGTCAATATAACATCCGGAGACCGGCTACAACGAAAACTCCTATTCCTATCAAGTCAACCTACCAAGTCGACTGCCAATTTCCAATGGGCGTCCCGCCCATGAGCAAAACGCTTGAGACCACGAAGGAAAAAATCGACAGGGAAACCTTTCAAACGATATTTCGTTTCAGTGATAGGACTCTCCGTGGGATCTCGTGTCTCGCAGATGTGTTGCGGTCAATCCTGTGAAGATGACTAGTTAAGACCTCACTCTTCTGCGTCTTGCTCCCCCATGAAAAATAGGACTGTCTGTTGAGGAAGATCAGTTGTTCATCCTTCCATAATGACTCTTCATTCTTGGAAACTTGGATGCATTCAACATACGGAAAATGTCGGTCACTCCTTACTATACAACCAAGGAAATCCCAGGCACGGGAACCGTTGTCCGTTCTCTTTAAGGTAAGATTGTTAGGGTAACATTGTTCAAATATGGCAAAAATATCCACCACGCTCGAATCATCGGCACATCCTGCTGCCACAAACAAGCTCACATCATCAATTAAACAAACCCCAAATAGTGCATTACGAAGGTGGCCCAAACTGCAGAGGAAGAGGTACTCGGTTCGTGCACACATGCCAACTTTGGGATTACCACTGGATATGAACATTGGAGACTCGTTACATTCAACGAGATACGTATGTTTGTGAAATTTGAACTCGCTCATACGTACACTTATGCTTTGGGAGTTCTGCTTCAACAGAGGATTGGGATACCTCTGGGGAAGAGTACTTCCCCTCCCCTTGCGTGATAATTTCACAAACATACGTATCGCGTCGAATGTAACCAGTCTCCAATGTTCATATCCAGTGGTAATCCCAAAGTTGGCTCCCTTCCCACGCGTGTTTACGCTCACAAACTTCCTTTTTTTCCCCATATGAAAATCCAACAGCCAATCGACAGCGTACTGGATCTCCTGATGCGGTAAGAGGCTGAACATCTCCTTGATATTAAAGGACCGTGCCATGATGTTTGGTTCCCTCTTTGCGAGAGTCAACTTCTTATTGAACCTTCCAAACCTCTCTTTCATTCGCGAAACTGCCTTAAGTTTGAAGCGCCAGTCAAGTGGAAGCCAATCCAAAAGATGATTAAGAGCTCTGGCGACCACTTTACCAGTCCTTGTGGTTGGTTCAAAGATGGGGCCGGAACGGTTGAGATCCTTATGCTTTGGCATAGCAAAGGCATGGCCAATCGAACCTTTCCCATCCCATCTGGCAAAATCCGAAATACCCGACTTCTTCAGTGTTGATCGCATCTCCAACATCATAGTCTGGTCATTCTTCAAGATCGGTACATAACCAACATTCCGCGCAAACAACGATATCATCCCTTCGTAGTATAGAGAAGGACACATCACTAATGTTTCCCCTGGATTTTTGTCCACGGGGTGAGGACCAAGCCATTAAACTTCATATACTGCACTCATATAAAAAAAACAACCACCCTGTGCTTCAACACTAGTCATACAACAGGACAGTTCCACTTGGCAACAACATATATTAATCCCTTTACCGTTCGCCCACTTTGAAAAACTTTCAGAAATTTTCTGACCCAACTTCGAAGATTTGTTTCCGATGATTCACTTTCGGGACATTATTCGCATTCGACAACAAAGCTGAAATACAGCCACCTCACGTAGTCGAACACGCATGTGGCCTCGTACCCTTGGGTACGGCAATCCTGCACAGGCGCAGGGTAACACATCCCTTCGGGCGAATACCCTATGGTTGTGAATAAGATCCGCAACACTCGGATTACGTGTCCAAATAACGCGAAGCGATCCACGTGCTCGTCGAATAATACAAGGTGGTAGAGGCAACTCACCTAGCTTATAATTCACCAATTTACGTACAACGACCAGCCTAATACGATCATCATATATCAAACGGAACACAATACGGGCATAAAAGTTGAACTCGAAACCATCCTTCACGACTCTCCCGATAAGTCGTTTCAAGTAAGTGAGTGTACTCTTTCGTTCAAAGTCTTTAACAGAATTAAACAGACTGGAAAGTGATTCCTGATCCCATCTACGAAGTGAGTTAAGACATTTGGGGTTACGAAGGATTGGTACTAAGAAAGGTTTATTAACACTTTTGCGTGCCCTCCAACGTCTTGGATATCAAAATACAATACATCCTTCAGTTTCAAAGGTTTTTTTTAAATCCCTTAAACAACCAAGATTCCCTTCGTAAGTCACGCTCGAATTACCAAATGCCTTTCGTATGCCTTTCCATCGGTCACACCACGTACTTCCACCTTCGGTAAACAGAGTGAACGATCGATACCCATTGTCGTCCTGTGCGCGCAAAGTCTGAAACACGCCAACCGTCCATACATCCAATTCGCTAATCCGTACACGAATCGGATTGATGAGACGATTATTTCCGTATACGTTAGTCACAACCCTGTTAGATCGAAGTCACTCTTTCTTACCACGCCGTCCATTTTTTGTTGTTGGTCTAGGACTGACCCGTGCTGTGTTTAAGTAAGGGCTCCATTGACGAATGAACATTGACTCAACGGTTACCAAATCTGTCGTTTTTACAATCTCAATAGGCAACAAACAATAGGATCCGAAACCAAAGCACTTCCACCATCGGTACAAGTGTGACTTCGTGGCATTACGTTTATAAATAAAAACTTGCTCTCTCCATCTAATCACAGGCGAGAGGGAAGTTTGACCAACATATTGCGACTTATACTTAGTCGAAGTAACAACATAAACACAATTAGGTTGCACAAGGAAATCCAAACCAAATCGTACATAAAGTTTAATCCAAGAGTCCACACATTTTTTAAGCCAATGTAAGCGACCCCGTAGAGCGAACAAGAGAGTTAACAGACAGAAAATACCATATAAACTCTTATCGATAGTCTGCCGAAAAGTAGAGCTGACGTCAGACACAACCATCAATTGTTTCGTGGTGAGCTCAATTCAAGCATGAGCTCCCTCATCAATTTCATCCTGGTCGGAGACCGTGACTTCATCCTCCAGACTATTGAAACCGCCGAAGTCACGTAACGCTTCTCCAAAGCGTTTATGTGCACGTCGATCAGCCACATCAAAGATGGCTTGGACCTTAGTGGAGTAGCTGACCCCTTCGTCACAACAGATACTGCGCAACGTGTCATATTCCAGTTTGGCAAGTTATCTCCGTGTATTGTCGAGGAACAACATTTTTTCCCTCATCGTGTCCCTGACAAATGGCTTTATGGTGGTCAATGCTTTAGTAGCACCCACTCGCGTTGACCGACGGACAACAATTTTGATCCTCGTACGTTGCAGTCTTTCAGAAAGGCGAATTGGGTGGACGCTCATGCATTTGCTGGTTCGCTTAGCATAAGTTGTCACCGGAGGACGATCGCCCACTGGTGTGTCTTCTCCTGCAGAGACAAGTTACCAGCGCCCTCCGTGATGCCTTCAACCTCGCTCAATGTTCCAGAAGTTGATGGAATGTTTTCAATCTCGACAACTTTAGCTTTACCCTTGGGAATGGTCGTTATTTTTACTTGGCTCGTCACCACTGTACTTGTTAAGGCCTTCCGCACTTCAGTCTTGATCTCCTCCCGGATGTCGCCAAGTCATGCCGACAATTGAATTTCGACGGCCTTAGCCATGGCCAGTTGTTCCTCTTCACGTTTCCGAAGTTTTTCTGCTTTACAGAGAGCTCGCTCAGCCTCGATTGCTCGAGCCTCATCTTCAGCACGCCGGGCTTCCTCACGTTCACGTCGACGTTGCTCCCGCTCGGCTCGTCTCGCCCGCTCCATCACGACGAATTCCTGAACGGAAGCAAGTGTCCAGTCCAGTTCATCGAGCCTATGGTGAGCAACAACTTCAGCCGCTGACGGCTGTTGCATTCGGTCCCTCAGTGGTGAAGCAACGCAAGTCCTTCAGTTGAATTCGGTTGGGCAGACGTACCTGTCGGCTTCCATTTGACGATGCACCGCCGGATCTGTCCAATACCTCCAGCAGTCCGTACGAATGCCCCACCACCCTACATCCAAAACATATGGGTGGGCCGAGACGAGGGGGGTCCTCCCTCCTATCTTCACGACTGCTACTCCGTGCACCACCTTGTCTCTCATGACTGTTGTCCACGTTCCAGTGACTGGGGGCGCCTCCCCTCATGATTTCGGTCTTGATGGTACTCGCCCACCATGTCGGTGAGCGACTCTTGAATAAAGATCACAAAGTCACTATGAATCAATATCGTGCTCACTCACTCCTAGTAGATGACTCTAGGAAGGTTCACACATGCATCAAGAAGGCCTATGAAAAATACAAGTTGATTCCATTAAAGTCAACACTTGCATGGTAAGCAATAGCAACATACCACACGTAACACAAAAGTAGAAATCCAACAATCAGTACTTTAAGACTCGATGCACTAACCCAATGATCCACCAATCGTTCCACCAACCACGGTCAATTGCGGCAAATGTCGTGACGGACCATCAGCGAAAGAGGATTACTACCGAGGCTTAAGTACTACATGAGCGGATGTTTTCGGTCCCTCGACATCAACACTCGGTACTTCCTGAACCGGTAAAGTAACCAACAACATCTGTACCTAGCCATATTGTCCTACCAAACGATGAAATTTTAGGCCTAACATAAGTTGCTATCTTGACCAAGTACATTATATCTGCCCATGTTCGGTGCCGGTTCAAAAACGTCTGGGTTCTAAGGGCCTAAAAACACACCAACTATGACAAAGCTAAAATTAAAAAAACAGAATACAAACAAAAACCCGAGGTCAAGGTAGGGGTAAACCATTGCTTAGGCTATACAAAATCCAAGTATAGCCTACAGCTTCGGGTCAAGATGGTGCAATTAGCCGAGGCATCAACAAAACCTTGTCCCTTCGACGTTGGAAAGTCGGGGGACCGTTAGCACATGTTCTTGAGGATACCAATAGCAAAGTGTGGAAAACCGGCACAGCGACGACAGTGGAAAATGCGATGAATTGCCGCCACGATCTATTTCGTGGTTGAAATCATTTTTATTTATTTTTTTAATTTGTTTTTGCAAATATCACAACCAAATTTGTCGACTCTTCAATTTTCATATTTTTGTACATATTATTCTGAGCGTTAAAAATCGCTGAAATTTGGGTATTTTTCTTCTTTGGCCCAAGAGTTGTAGACCGACAAAAATAAAAAGTGTGACAAATTTGTGCGACAGTTATTTGATAGGCAAAATGATTTATTTATTTTTTTGTGATATTTTTCCTAGAAGATCACACTACCTAATCTACAGGATATCAAATATTCAGATTGTTTTCTTATTTTTGTTTAGCACGAAAAAACATCAAATTTGGCACGTGAGAATTGCAGGATTGGACCCGCCTACACCTGCCGGTCAACGCCCTCCCCAAATACTCACCCCGAACTCACCGAAATACCACTTTCGGTGTCGGGTAGAGTGGTGGTTTAAATGACTGTTTAAAATGGTCTAAGTGTTTTATTTTTGGAAAGGTTGGACAAAGGTTGAGGCCTGTGTGAATAAGGCAAAGGGTGTGAGTGCAGAGAGCAGAAAAGTTGGCCCCTTTGGTGTGTGGTTTGTCAATGTTCAATCTTTGTGTGACTGCAAGTATGTTTTTAATTTGAATTTAAGATTTGACTTATCTAGGGTTGTTTGCGTATTGAAAAGAAGTCACAGTTTGACTCTGAGAGTGATCGTCTCATATCCAGTGACCCACTATGGTTACACCTTGTGCACTTGCACGATTCATTGATCGTGTGGGGGGTTTGAGTAAGTCAGGTTGAGACAAAGAAAAAATCCTCTCAAGTGTGCACTCGTATAGTTGATTGATTATGCTCTTTAGTCGATACCTGAGCGTCGAATGCGAATGGGTTGCATGGTCATGGGTACCACATAGTATGTCATCATTGCGACTATTTGCGTATTCATGCATAATTAGATGAGGCTTTCACCGCCTTGCTATTTATTCGAAGTCTTGCATATGACACCGAGTTGTTAATGTACCGAAGGGTTATGGGTTGCCTCGAAAAAGAGACTAAGCATGATCTAAGTATGAGGATTGGACTTATTTCTTTTGGAAGTTTAACACGTGGTTAAATTGATCATTCTAATCGACCGACTCAGAATCGCACTTGGGAGATCCGTTCGCGTACGGGTTTGTTTTGGGCGTTTGACCTCGCATACTCCCCATATTGTAGTGAACGAGAAACGTCATAGGTTGGTCCACCTTTGCGATTGCACTCGATAAGCTTTCGCATGTGGTTTAGTAGTTCGTCGGGGATACACCCACCGATGGGATGGGAATAACTCCCACAAGTGTAAGTAAGTTGTACCTCGTGTAACCCTATCCTGTCATAGGGGTTTGCGAAAGGTATGGATGACGCACTCGGCCGGAGCGGCACCGCTGACGCGGCCTGGACGGTCCCCCTGCAGGACTGATGTGTTTGACAACGAAACAATGATTTGAGAGACAACTTATTTGTCATAAAAAACTTTCACCATTCTTGAGAGGTATATTGTTATCGAACTATTAATCTACATAGGGTGATTTTTACTTGTTATGCTAGATGATAACTAATCGAAGGTATTTGTAATTGTTGCAAGATGGGGGAACGAATAATATTCTACGCGAATTGTCACCCAAACTCGAACAAAGATATACAGTGCGGATCTCCTAAGTTAGTCGCATTGATTTTACCTAACGCCCTAAACAATTTTTTAGTGAGACTGCTATTTTCTGATACTGACCCGCAAAGCATGATTTTCATGACAAGCAAAACGACTAAGTTTTTCTCACTTCACAATTTTCATCTATGAAATTTCAGGTACGCGATAACCGTTGATGAAAGTATGTTAAGTTAGTTATCATTCCAAAAACTACTAAGATTGAACATTCATCAAACTCTTCATAGACAATTGGGTGCGTGACTTTTACTTGCCAAGATCCATTATGAGCAATAGAGGTGCCTGCTTCAATAGTGAACTATGAAAAAAAGGTAGTTGAGCAAATGGAATCCGAATTGCAGATGATTTCAGAAAAATCATCTTAAAGTCAATAACCATCCAGAACAAATGAATTGTGTGAAGCAACACTTGACAATAATCATCCGACACTACAAGTCGAGGCAGGATGATAGGGCTGAGAAGTTACCTCTCATCACCAGCCTGTGCAATCATGTTGTACACAGCACCACTGATATGTCTCCCAACCAACTTCATCTTGGTTGGAAGCCTAAGTTCACTCTTCACTTTCTCTTACTTAAAAAACAGCCCACAACAGTACCGTAGAACATTGAATTTGTTGTCGATTATGAGAAGATGCTGCAACACGTTGTTGAGCAAATTCATAAGTATCATTGTGCAATGGTGATATCCGTCTGGTAAGTCTTCAAAATTGGGAGAAAAGTTAAACATTTCTAGGAAGTTGATACCATAGTATTTTGTGCGTTGGAAAACTTTAAATATTGTACGAAGTGACCCTGATTGTCCCTCCTATGTCATCAGTATCCCTAAATATCTACACACTTATCTTATATTCCATTCCTCCAAGCTTGCACCTTCGTTGAGAAATACCAGTTTTCCTCGAGTTGGTCTATGATGCCCCCAACCATGAATGATCATGTGGATATCAACAAGATTGTGGAGCACCCGAAGGTGCTTGTTCCCAAGCCTAGTGGTCGTGGAAGACCACCACCTCAAAAAGAATATTGGTCAGATTCAGACACCTCACCGATCCTAAAGAAGATCGATGGTTCATGAATGAGGAATTCGCGATCTTATAAGAGAGAAGATTAACAACAACCGTATTTTTCATCACCATGACACTCTTCACCACTTCAAGATGCAACCTGTATAAACAGGTGGTTTTCAGGATCTTCAGACCTTTCACCTCTTCAGGACCATTCAGGTCTAAAAATCCTGAATGGTCTAGAATTGGTGAAAGCTCCTAAGACCCTGATAACCACCTATTTAGGCAAACTGCATCCTCAAGTGGTGAAGGGTGGGTTTCATGGTCTTCGGACCTTTCACCACTTCAGGACCATTTAGGATTTTCAGACTGCCCAAAACTCTCACTTGACCATTTCAGGACACCCTTCACCACTTCAGGATGCAGCCTGCCTAAACAAGTGGTTTTCAGGGTCTTCGGACCTTTTACCACTTGAGGACCATTCAGGATTTTCAGACTGCCCAAAACTCTCACTTTAAAATTTTCCTTCCTGAATTTTCAGCTACCCGATAACCGCTTGTGTCTTATGAGCGATAGAGGTGTCTGCTTCAATAGTGGTGTCTGCTTCAATAGTGAACTACGAAAGAAAGTTGTTGAGCAAATGAACTCCCAATTGCAGATTATTTCAGAAAAAACATCTTAAAGCCAATAACCATCCGGAACAAATGAATTGTGTGGAGCAACGCTTGCTCCGACACTACAAGTCGAGGAAGGAAGATCCATTATGAGCGATAGAGGTGTCTGCTTCAATAATGAACTATGAAAGAAAGTTGTTGAGCAAATAGACTCCCAATTGCATATGATTTCAGAAAAACCATCTTAAAGTCAATAATCATCCGGAATAAATGAATTGTGTGAAGCAACACTTGCTTCGACACTATAAGTTGAGGCAGGATGATAGGGCTGAGAAGTTACCTCTCATGACCAGCTTGTACAATAATGTTGTGCATAACACCACTGATATGTCTCCCAACCAACTTCATATTCGTCGGAAGCCTAGGTTCACTCTTGACATCCTCCTACGTAAAAACCAGCCCACAACAACATCGGACAATATTGAATTTGTTGTCGATTATGAGAAGATGCTGCAACAAGCTGTCGAGAAAATTCAGAAGTGTGATGGTGCAATGGTTACGTCCGTCTGGTAAGTCATAAAAATTTGGAGAAAAGTTAAACATTTCTAGGAAGTCGATACCATAGTATTTTGGGCATTGGCAAGTTATAGATACTGTATGAAGTGACCCTGATTGTCCCTCCTATGTCATCAGTATCCCTAAATATCTATGCACTTATGCTGTATTCCATTTTTCCAAGCTTGCACCTTTGGCTGAGAAATTTCAGTTTTCCTCGAGTTCGTCTATACTGTCCGCAACCATGAATGAACATGTGGACATCAACAAGATTGTGGAGCACCGGGAGGTGCTTGTTCCAAAGCCTACTTATCGTGGAAGACAGCCAAAACCTCAAAGAGAATACTGATCAGATTCATGCACCTCACCGATCCTAAGGAAGATCGATGGTTCACGAATGAGGAATTAATGAAGTCGACACAAGTAGTTTTGTCCTTCTACGAAAAAACTCTTCTCACAACGAAAGTTAAGGTTCAGTAGCAGCATCTCAAATGATTATCAAAGCTATGGAGTAGAGAGTGCGAGGCATTAAGGTCTTGGCGGACCCTGAACAAAGCCCCAACCGAAAGGCTGGTTGAGAAAAAAGGTCGCTTGGGCCCTTCGTACAGAGCCCAATACCTTGCCCCCACGCCCGACAATTACAGAGCAGTGTCAGACAATTGAGAACAAACACAACCCTAGCTGCGTGACAAGAGCATTGTGGGCACGAGAATCTCACACTCGCTGCGATACTACACAAGACATTCCAGCCAATCAGGAAATAGTGAGCAACTAGGGCCACGTCGGGTAGTTGACCCCTCGAACCGATCCGGGCCCAGAGCACATTCAGTACAAACCTTGTGCGTAGATACTGGGACTGCACATGAAGTTACTAGGAACCAGGCAAGCACGTCGATGCAGGGTCCAAGCAGCGTGCACTTTCCATAAAGGAAAGTGTTGGGCACCAGTCCATACACATTATGGCTGCTACGTGCTGCGTGGGCCTTGTTGGAGCGCTCATTATAAGAGCACTTAGCCACAATTGGTTGCACACAAGTCCTGGTGTCTAATGCTACTCTATGTAGTGCTGCTTATGCATGGAAGCCAGTGGGGTTGGTCATGGTCCTTAGGAGGTGGTAAGCCTGTCAGGGGACAGTCAAGGACTGAGAGTAGGCGAGGCGAGGACCTGTTTGGTGTGTTGTTGAGGTCCGCATGAGCAACATCTTGATGTGCAACAGTTCCGTTGTTTAACTTTTTCCAATTGCGTCAGCATAGTGTAGTAGGCTAGGATATGTGTCATAAGTTCGTGGTTGGGCACCAGGTGCCATAGGGGAGAGCGATGTTGAATACATTGTTGATGGTTGCGGGACAGAGGCTGATATTGACAATTGAGTTTATTGCTTTGCCCTGATTTGGTATTTACTTGTTGTGTTCTGCGTTCTGTACGATACACGAGTATCTGGTTTTCAATGTGATGATGCAATATAGATTTACATATATATATAGTATATATAATATTAAATATATGTATATATTAGGCTACCAGAGTGGCCCGGGTCCACTTGCCCGACCGGGCAAAAAAAAAAAAACGAAAAAATATATATATATATATAAATATATATTATAATATATATATATATTTTTAAAATTTGGTAAAGAATTTTGATGTGACCCTGAGGCAAAAAGTTGTTCAGTTTAGTTTTCTGCATAACATAGTTTTTTTCGGATTTTTTTTTTTTTTTTTTTTTTTTTTCTGGATCCTTCCTTAGTCCTTGCACGGTCGGGCCGCCCGACAAAATAGGGTTTCCTGGGCAGCTCGACTGGTAGCCTAGTATATATATACAAAACTATTGATTAAGAGCGTGAGCACGTAAAGTAAAAGAAAAAGGAAAATGGTATTCGCGGTGGTCAAACGGCCTCATACACCCGTGGCCGGATATTTTTTCTCTTTTTCTTTTTCGTTTATCGTTTGGCGCGCGTTGTGCTTTTTTTTTCCGTTGGTAGAAGGCAGAAGGTATTCGCGGTGGTCGGGCGGCCGCATACACCCGCGGCCGGATTTTTTTTCCTTTTCCTTTTTCATTCATCGTTTGGCATGGTGCGAAAATTTTCTTTTTCTTTTGTTTTTTTTGTCGTTTCGGTGTCGTCTGTTTCATAGTTTTATATATCGGTGAAACTGCGACGAAATAGTTTGCCACAACCCCTCATTTATTGTCCTCTTCTCCCTCTCAGCCTAAGGTTTACCGGGCAACTCTATTTCATTATACCTTTGCACATACGAGCGTTCGGGGTCCCGTTCGGGATCCGAACCCGAAAGCGTTCGACCCCCGCCAAAAAATATTTCGGGGCCTAAAACTTTTGAAGTCATTTTTTCTTTAAAAAAAAAAAAATTGCGAAAAGATGGTGGTGTCAAAATGTGCTCACCCACTCACTATTTTACTTTTTTTCCTTTTTAACTTTCTGTTTTTACTTTATTGCAGAGGCTAAACAATTTTATTATTTTTTGAAACTTTTTTAATGAGTTTCGTATCATGTGAAGTACCCATTTATAGATTTTCATGGCATTTGGAACTGCCAAAACAAAATGAAAATTTGCCAAAGATTGAGTGTTAAAAACGTGTTCGCTCACTCACTAATTTTAATTATCTTTTCATTTTTTCTTTAGGCTACTAGAGCGGCCTAGGGCCACTTGCCCGACTTGGCAAAAAAAGAATAAAAAAATAAAAAAATAAAAAAATAAAAATAGTTTTTAACCTAGGCTACCAGCAGAAGAATAGTGCAGCGAAACATGTGACCGGGTCGTCCAACTTCGAGCAGCCCGCCCGGGTCCCGGATGGCCAGCCCGTGCAAGGACTCCCAGCAAAAAAAACAAAACAAAAAAAAAACCCAAAAAATACGAAAAAACACTATGTTATGCAGAAAAATAAACTGAACAACTTTTGCCTCAGGGTTATATCAAAATTCTTTACCTTTTCTAAAATAAAAATAAAAATTTAAAAATATTATTTATTATTATTTTTTTTTAATTTTTTTGGCCCGGCCGGACAAGTGACCGCAGGCCACTCTGGTAGCCTAGTTTTTAACTTTATTTTTTATTTTAAATATGGTAAAGAATTTCGATGTGAACCTGAGGTAAAAATTGTCCAGTTTTCTACATAACATAGTTTTTTTTTTCGGATTTTTTTTTTTTTTTTTTCGTCTTTGTCAGGACCTTCCCTAGTCCTTGCACGACCGGGCCGCCCGAAAAAAAAAGGTGACCCGGGCAGCCCGGATGGTAGCCTAGATTTTTTCTTCTCTTTATTATTATTTTTATTTTTCTTACTTTATTTTTATTTCAAGTTTGGTAAGGAATTTGGATATATTGACAAGACAAATGTTGTTTATTTAATGTTTTCTTTATAACATTTTTTTTTCCATACTTTTTGGAATTGTTATATATATGTATATATTTTTTGATCCGCGTTCAACTCGAACGGCCGAACGCATCCCTAAGGCACAAGCGGTTAACGGGTAGCCGAAAATTCAGAAATGTAAATTATGAAGTGAGAGTTTAGACAGTTTGAAAATCCTGAATGGTCCTGAAGTTGTGAAGAATCCGAAGATCCTGAAAACCACCTGTTTAGGCAGGCTGAATCTTAAAGTCGTGCAAGGTCTTCTGAAGTGGTGATGAAAAATACGACTGTTGTTAACCTTCTCTCCCCCAAGGGGTCCCGTACGTTCGGGCGTTCGGGTTCGGGCATTCGGGTTCGGGCATTCGGGTTCGGGCGTTCAGCCCGTCCCGAACGTCGTAGCGCCGAGAGGGAGAAGAGGACAAATAAGGAGAGATTGTGACAAATTGTTTCAACGAAGTTTCATTGACACATCAAGAGGCAGTCTCGTTCGGGATCCCAACCCGAAGACGTTTGATCCCCTCCAAAAGTTATTTCGGGGCATTAATTTTTTGAAGTTATTTTTCTAATTAAAAAAAAAAATTGCCAAAGATTGCGGTGTCGAAACATGCTCGCACACTGACTATTTTTTTTCTTCACTTTTTACTTTTTTTTTCACTTTGTTGCAGAGCCTAAACAATTTTATTATTTTTTAAAACTTTTTTAACGAGTTTTGTATTATGTGAAGTACTCATCTGTAAATTTTTGGGCATTTCGCTCTGTCTAGACAAAATAAAAATTCACCAAAGATGGCAATGTC
>BFEA01000493.1:70935-85326 GCA_003427395.1 Chara braunii | reverse complement strand
TTGGGACCTTCACTGGTGCTTGCATGGGCTGGCCACCCGGGACCCGGGCGGCCCGGCTGGTAGTCTAGGACAACACAAGCTGTGCTATTGATATCGGCACGCCCCTTTACCTCCTTGCATGAGAAGAAGGCAGTTTCGATAACACCCTAGAGTACTGAAAACCGCAAATTTAATTGAGGACAATCCCAAGACTCAACAACCTGGACTCACCTATCTCATCATGTTACAGAGGTAGGCTCAACAGTCATTTGCTAACGAGCAGGCCCAATCCTCTTTCATCCCAACACAATTGCATAGTTTTCTCCAACATACCAGCGCGTGTAAAGTCTCCAAATTATGTTGTGACGAAGGGCAGTGTTCCTATCTCACAAGCATGGCAGGAAACATCAGACTCTTTGTCATGTTTCTACAACTCTGGGAGCACGATAAGACCGCTCAGTATTTCTTTCCTCGTGGGCCAGGTAGGCAGCTCCTCCAGTCGTTGGAGATATAGATGGCCATATACACGTTGAGAGACTCAGGACGTCAGAGCAATCTCTCACAGGGCCAGGAAAATTTAATACCATTCATTCCCGATGCGCGTCCTATTGTTGCGTGATGGTCCGACGGACACTCAGCCTCATTTAGCAGCAAAGAGCGGAAAACCCTTGACCTTTGCCTGGTGCCCTGGAAGCGTATGTTGAGCAGTGGACAATTGTGATGTCGTGCATTCTCCAGTCATTCAACTTTACCAGTTGCTTTCAATAACTTTGGGGGCAAGGCAAGACTGCTCAGTATTTCTTTTCTCAAGGGACAGCGGCTCCTCCAGCCGTTGGAGATATAGATGGCCATATACACGTTGAGAGTTTCAGGACGTCGGAACAATATCTCACGGGGCTAGGAAAATTTCATTCCATTCATTCCCATTGTTTGTCCCATTGTTGTTTGATGGACACTCAGCCTCACTTAGCCGCAAAGAGCGCAACTTAGCCTGGTGCCCTGGAAGCGTATACCGGTCAGTGCACAATTGCATCGTCGTGCATTTTCCTGTCATTCAACTTGACCCGTTGCGCATGCTATTGTCGTTGCACGGCGGACACTCAACCTCATCCAGCAGCCATTTCTCCCTTGGAAGCATGCGCCGAGCAACGTATTTTCCACTCATTACCTTGCTCTGGATCCAGCGGAATGGACATGGAAACCCCCCCAGAGGAGGGGAGGCTCCAATGCTGGTTACATCAGCCTGCACCAGCTGTCGGTCAAATGAGCTTACAAAATGCTCAAACCCAAAAGGCGGATGAGGGACACAGTTAGCAACCGATGGGCTAGGCACCTAAATGTGGACCGCTCCCTCCTCTCACCGATCCAATGGTTCAAGGAACAAAAATATAAACCTATAACAAAAATATAAACCTATGAAGATCACCTCCCTGCAGTGGCAGATTGCCCACCAATGTTTGCCAACCAATGATTGGTTGACGGACCACACTAATCTAGAACAAAGAGGCCTACTACTTTCGTGGTGCCAACGGTGGGAGAGTCCGTTTCCTTTCCATAAGAAGGTGGAGAGCATCGAACATATTTTTATGCAATGCCCGATCGCCCAATTCGTTTGGCGATGGTGGGATCGCATATGGAGGAAAATGGAACCGGCAATCCCCTGGCCCTGGTCCTGGCAAACCATATTGGCTGCCCACTGGCCGCTGGCAGGAGCAGCCACAACCTTCGTAGTGAATATGTACAGACTTGGAAGGAGAGCGGTGATATGGGCACTTTGGTGGCAGAGATGCTCCCTGGCCATGGAAAAGGTGAGAGTGGAAAGGCCAGAAATCACAGAACAAATCCAGCAGCAGGTGCATTTTGAACTCACACAAAGATGGTTGGACACAAAAGCACAATTAGACCTCCTTAGACAAGTTGGAGATGTTAGGAGACGGATTACAACATTCTGCACAGATTGGGTAGGAGGAGAGAGAGGAGGATGGATTGAAAAAGTGGAATGGAGTGGGGGCAGGGGAGAGGGACATCGGGATTTGGAAGATATAAGAGACTACCATTTAATTTTCAAAGACTGGACAAACATAGAACCCTCGTTCCCACTACGCCCTCCCTCGGACTTTCCAAACCCGTTCCCGCCTCATGCCCTTTCCCGGGCAGAGATTCTATCCTGAATGATAAAACTCCTAACCCGGTCTCCCTCACACCCACATGCATCTGAATACATATACATGTACCTCGACTTATACACAATCATATGGAATTCCTCCCTGGTGCCCCCTGGGGAGGACTCCGCTAACATATACATCCTTTCACATGATCTGTTTCTTATGTGTTTCTTTTCTTTACCTTTCTACTTCTCAGTTAAGCCACCATGATGTGGCCCAACTATCGGCCGCGGGCGATTCCCGTTAACGCGCCGGTAGTTGCGCGCTTCGGGGCACCGAACCACAATGGCTGGAAGCGCCAGGCAAAATCAAAACGAAACGGTGCCCCGGCAGCTCGGCAAAACTTGGCGCGCAGGGGGTATCCCGGCTCGACATCAATAGCTGGGCCAAGTATTGGTGGTTTAACCCCCCTTTCTTATGATTGGGGTAGTCAATGCTGGCAGCCTGATTTCTCTGAGCAGTATGTACCTTTCATGTATAACGGGACGCTGGACCCGGTTTCCAGCAGGTGCAGCTCCCCACCAATAGATGGAGCAGCTGGAGGCCACTACTAATGGGACGCTGGACCCAGTTTCCAGCAGGTGCAGCTCCCCACCAATAGATGGAGCAGCTGGAGGCTACCACTAGTGGGGGATGCTCGTATCACCCTCTCCAGTAAACAGCCGAGGCTTTTTCAAAAAGAAAAAAAGAAAAAAAAGGAGGGTGATGCGTGCTCTCACCCACTGGAAGAAGAAGTCCGAGGACCCTTTAGGGTGACCCTGTGGAGGTAGGCATTGCACAGCTACTGGAAGAAGAAGCATTAGGAAGCTCTGTGGTGACCCTCTGGAGGCAGGCGTTGAGCAACCAAGCACAACTGACAAACAGGCAAGAGTAGACAGGTGCCACCATGTAGTAGACCTTGATTGGAAGAAAGAATTATACGAAAGTGGACCACAATGACCATCACTAAACTCAACTTCTTTGCATGGCAGCCAACTTGGTGGAGAGACGATACCATAGCCAGCTCCTTACGAAGCATGCTTTAGCAGCTGTAACTCTTCATGGTTGCTTCTCCTGCCTACTCGAAAGTGGGAGGGCGTTCAATGAGTGCACATTGGATTGGAAAGAAGTGACTGAGCAGTGAGCACATATGGTGGTCTAGGCTCATAGCCTCGGACTGCCATTCAGCTAAACCACGAGTACTTCCCGACGAGTGCCGTGACTTCATGGGATGAACCGGCCTGGGCTGCTGGCATAAGTCCATGCAAGTGGAAAATTCATGGCGAAGTCGGAATGGCTGGGAGCATGCAACCCACGACTCCCTGAAGTACTGGTGGTTTGACATTGTTTTCAATACTGCTTGATCTTATGTTGATGCACTGGCTCAGAGTTGATACGCCCTCTGTCTGCTTTCGCTGCACTTCACGAGGACTCTATATACTCCCCTTCTCCACTGCTCCTTCATTCACTAGCTCGTTCCTGCCCAGCTGAGCACACTGCTGTTCCGTGAAAAGAATCGGGTTGCATGGGACACTTTTTGATCAATAAAGCGAAGCGCCAAACTGACACATTATTCCGAATCCGGCGCCTACCAGTGGTGACAGGGAGAAAAAACATACATTCTTTTGCCAGCAGGCAAGGAAAGAAAAAGGAAATCTATTACTTCCAAAGAGATCGGCACTTGATCTATGTCCCTGATACCTTTCGGCATTTTTCGTCAAAATTCTGAGAGTCAAAAATCGCCACAGTCAGCGCCATCAAGATTTCCAACAATGCCCCCACCCCTCTCGCTTCACTCTCCGGTGAAACATGCATGCTTTTGCCGGCAAGTAAAGAAAGAAAAAGGAAATCTATTGATCCCAAAGAGATCAGCAACTGCTTTATGTCCCTGATACTTTCAGCATTTTTCGTCAAAATTCTGAGTGCATAAAATCACAACAGTTGGCGCCATCAAGATTTCCTACAATGCCCCCACCCCTCCCGCTTCGCCCTCCGGTGAAACATGATCTCTTACTCCCAAAGAGATCAGCACTTGATTCATGTCCCTGATACCTTTAAGCAGTTTTCGTTAAAAAAATTGAGAGCAAAAGAACGCCACAGTCAGCGCCATCAAGATTTCCTACAACGCCCCCACCCCTCTCACTTCACCCTCCGGTGAAACATCCATTCTTTTGCCGGCAGGTAAAGAATGAAAAAGGAAATCTATTACTCCCAAACAGATCAGCACTTGATTTATGTGCCTGATACTTTCAGCATTTTTCGCAAAAATTCCGAGTGCAAAAAATCACACAGTCGGCGTCATCAAGATTTCCTACAATGCCCCCACCCCTCCCACTGCACCCTCCCCGTTGCAGCAGACGGAAAAGAACCACTTCTGTGGCTGGCATACTACCCATCGCAACGAATGAATTGTCGGGAGCAGTGATGGTCTAACTGATTATGATTCCCCAGGCGTAATCCAACACCACATGTTTGCAGAGCAGCAGAGGTGTGTGGATGGCCATGAAGCCTGATATCAAAACCACATGTGGTCCACCCCTTCATTACTATACCATGACGGACAGAAAGGGCCAAAGATTGGACCTACCCACTGTAACAAAGATCCCTTTCTTTTCTTCTTCTTCTTCTTCTTCTTCGTTTTCTTGTTTTCACTCAGCTCTCCCATTCTCGGGATGGGTTGTCTGAGAAGCAGACCACATAAATGCCCGGTGACTCGCGGGAGTTCACAAGCCAATCGGATGGTGTGGTTTGTGGGCTATTTGCTGCTTGATCCCACAAAACCGATGTGTTCTCTGAATAGGCAGAGCGGAATTGAGTCCCACAACTGCAGATTGCAATTGAAAAGTGCTTGTGCAAATTGAAACTTAGGAGGACTTCAGCTTGCCAGGACAACAGATGGTCATTCCTGACTGGCTGCCAAAAAGCCACATATACATATATATCGTCAATATCGTCAAACAAAACTGCCCGGTTAACCATAGGCAGAGAGGTAGAATTGGAAACGAGGGGATGTGACAAATTGTTTCGTCAGAGTTTCACCAACTCATCAGGAGGCTGAACCCTCATACCGGGCAGCTCTGTTTGACTATATATACCACGACTTCGCTAGTACCCTGCTACGGTATTCTCCGGTCAGGTCGAGCGGCAGTGGTTGGGGCCATCACTACGCGGCCAGCGGCGTGTCTGGAGTGTATTTTTTGGCTGTGACAGACCTTTCTTTGTTTCGTGGGTGTTTTGCTTGCTTGTGATGGGGTGTGAACCGACAGTCTGTARAGTTTTCCATCTGGTGTGGGTGAGTGATAGTCTGCTTTCACTTTTGCCACAGGTACCTTGAGGGCAGTGGTTGGTGCCCACCTCAGGGTATCAGTTGTCGGGCAGTCGTTGATGCTTAACCACAGCTGGGGTTAAACCACCCGTACTTGGCCCAGCTATCGGCCGCGGAAAAAAAATAGAGTAGAAACGTTTCTAGTTGGATGAATTTGGGCGCTTCTGTAGTGGCCCGTACGTTTCCTAAAATTGCGTAGCGTTAACGCTACGCGACTGTAGGAAGTACTGGTGGTTTAAGGTGGATTATCACTTACAGTTGCGGGTTCAGCCTCCTGACGAGTCGGTGAAAGCCAGAACGAAACAGTTTGCCACAGCCCCTCGTTTGTTGTCCTCTTCTCCCTATCTGCTTAGAGGTTTACCGGGCAGCTCTGTTTGACTATATATATATATATATATATATATATATATATATATATATATATATATATATATAAAATATATGAGGGGTCCGCCTCCTGATGAGTCTGTGATGCGCAACCTCACGCCCCGCGCGGCCTTCCGTACTTCGAACGATCAGAGTTACTGGGGGCGTGGCCGAGGATTTTTGGCCGTGGGGGTTGAGTCATCCGGACGAATCGGGGGACTTTGGCTTTGGCCCGAGATGCCTGGCCGGGGTTTTGAGCTGTCGCCGATGGCGGATGATGGGAGGGCGGTGTCCTACGGCTCGACCTTCATCCTTTTTCGGAAAGAAAGAAATAAAAATGAGAGAACATAAGAAAAACAAAGCTGACGGGGGCGGAGTTCCGTTCCCTAAGGCGCAGGGTTCGCGCGGCCCTTCGGGGTGGAGGCCCCGGAAGCAGGTTAAGGCGCCGTTGTCAGACTCGTCGAGTCCGTGCGGACGGCGTGGCACGGGCTTGCCTGGGGTCCGACAGGTCGATGGGACCCAGGTTCGGAAATGGGCGGGGAACTCGCCCGCGTTACGGGAGAGTTCGGGGAATCGCGTAGCCCCTTAGTACCCCAGTACCAACCGTCTCCACGAGCACGAGTCTCTCTGGCAACACCAATGACAATTAAACCGTGGTCGGCAGGTGCATGCACAACAGACCAGGGCAGCACCGTGAGGTCGGTGTACGGCAAAACTAAAGGCGGCGACGCAAATCACTCAATCAACACAAACCCACTCCTGCCTATGTGGCACGCCTGAGTCGGGTTGTAAAGGTGGATTGGCTCCGTGCGCCGAAGCAGGCTCCGCACGTCCGCATCGCAGTATATGCCATCGTCGTCTGCGATCGGGAAGGGCGGAAGCGTGCTGCGACGCTCTGAGCCAAGGTCCGAGCTCTGAGCCAAGGTCCATGCAAAGATCAACGAATACCGCTGAATACGGATGCGCCCAACTTCCTTTCTCCGTCTCTCTTTTGTGTCCTCAACCTGAATGCGGTGTCGAGCACCCGTGGTGGATAATAGAGAGGTAGAGAGGTAGGCCGTCTCGTGAGAACGTGGGTGGCCGATCTCTCCAGAAGTATCCGCATCCTCTTGGGGTTCCGACCAGCACCACACAGAGAGAGAGAGAGAGAGAGAGAGAGAGAGAGAGAGAGAGAGAGAGAGAGAGAGAGAGAGAGAGAGAGAGAGAGAGAGAGAGAGAGAGNGAGAGAGAGAGAGAGAGAGAGAGAGAGAGAGAGAGAGAGAGAGAGAGAGAGAGAAAGAGAGAGAGAGAGAGAGAGACGGCGAAAGGAGGTGGGCGCATATCACACATACGTTCGCGTGATGGATCAAAAGGAGGGGAGACGGGAAGGACCGACGCATTCACGCCCTTATGCAAGCAATCTACACTCAATTCTCCCGCTCATCAGGCACAAAGGTGCATACACACATACATACCCAGAGAGCCCTCAATGAAACCTTCAACATCCATAGATTGTCATACCCGACATGCACACATCCCATCTGTGGATGTTTTCGGCATGAATCAAAATGCAAGATGGTGGTGGGGGTGGGGTGGGGTTGGGGTGGAGAGACTACCCAACCTTTGCAGTCATGCACACATCACACGGGGACAAAGCAGCAATGAAGGAAAAAACTTCGTCTTTAGAAATACAGAATTCTCACGACTGGCCACTCCGGGCCCAGTCCCCAACCAATCCGTCAAGACCACCGGCAACCATAGCCACAGCCTTGCCACTGTCGGCGTCTGATCTCCACCACCGCTCCGTCCCTCCGACTGCCTTATCCCAAGTCCACCGCTAACTCCGCCACCGGCCGTCACTCCGCCCACCACGACGCACGTCGAGCCTTTCCGGCGCCGGGCTTCGCGCATAGCTTGTGCAGCTTACAGCCGAGATCAAAGAGAGTGAGAGGACGGGTTTGCGAAAACTTATAGCGCGGAAGGCGGCCGAGAGGCTGCGCAAAGCACGGAGTGTAGATGAGCAGGAAAGAAGAGGGGTAGAGCCTCCGGAAGAGTCGAAAGAGGCGAGTCGAATGGTCTGCGTGATTGGGGTGGTCGTCCAAGTGGGATGCGCTTCCCGCGGCCACCACATTGCCCCGATCATCTCAATCAGAAAGCCAATCATTCGCAGGGAAAGGAGAAGGAGGTGATCAGAGTTCGCTTAGAGGGAAGACAAAGAGATATGCAGGAGGGAGATACATAGCAAGAAGGGAAGATGGCGCGGGAATACAAAGCAGGAGGGCGGGTTTACGCGGCGCGCAAAAATTTGAAAACAGCCACACACGAATTTTTTATTCAAAACTCCTACTCCCGCTAATTCCCAACCATTTCTTGAATTCTCTGGAGCGACCGCAAAACGGCCACGCAAGACCCGAATTACATTTCTACTCCGCCGCTCTTAAACAAAAGAAAAAGGAAAGGAAAAGAAAAATGAAGCACTGTTTTTCCCATTATCTTGAATCCGTACTTGGGATTCCATGTGGGATTTTCCCATGGGGGTACGGGAAACCGCCGAGTACAGATCCTGGCTCATCACAAGTCGGTGAAACTTCGACGAAACAGTTTGTCACAGCCCCTCGTTTGCTGTCCTATTCTCCCTCTCCTCCTATGGTTTACCGGGCAGCTTTGCTTAACGACTATATATATATATAGATATAGATATACATACATACAACATTTTCCCACTTGCGGGATGGGGTGGGCGGGTGCGGGGACCATTCCCGCTCTGATGTTGTGACGGACCTGCCGGGATGGTGGTCCATCAGGATCCAGATGAAGGGATGAGGATGGGGGAGTTGGAGATGGAGCTGGAAGGAACAGCGCGGACTTTTTCTTTTTTCTTTTCTTTTCTTTTCTTTTGTGCAAGGCCTCTATCCCAGTGGTAAGAGAACCACCGGGATTGAGGCTTTGTCGACGGGCCACTCCATCTATTGGTGGGGAGAACCACCTGCTGGAAACCGGGTCCACCGTCCCTCTTAAGAAAACCATGAGATGGGTTGCAGAAGAACACAGGTGCTGGAAAGTCAGTAAGCACGTACTCCAAAGTCTGCAAACGAAGAATGAGGCTGAAACAGACTGCAGCTGAGGTATATATATCGTCACAAACAGAACTGCCCGGTAAACCGTAGGCAGAGAGAGAGAAGAGGACAACAAATGAGGGGCTGTGACAAACTGTTTCGTCGGAGTTTCACCGACTCATCAGGAGGCTGAAACCTCAACAGTCTGCAGAATCCCCTCACTGATTACACTGTAAATGATAATCTACCTTAACCAAAATCAAAGTAAACTATCACTCACCCACACCAGATGGAAAACTCTATAGACTGTCGGTTCACACCCCATCACAAGCCAGCAAAACATCCACGAAACAAAGAAAGGCATGTCACAGCCAAAAATATATATATATATATATATATATATATCGTCAAATAGAATATACATACATATATTGTCACAAACAGAACTGCCCAGGGTTACCTGACCGAATGTTCAGGCGCCCCCGGGCTGGCCCCCGAACGTTCGGGCGTTCGGGGTCCCGTTGGGGGGCCGAACACCTCCAGGTTTGGCCCCCGCCAAAAAAGTTTTCGGGGCCTAAAAATAAGTTTTTTTTTCTGAAATTTTTTTTTGTGAGTTCTCTATGATGTAACCTACACGCATATAAATTTTGAAGCCATTCTGCTGAGCCAAAATAACATTAAAAATCGTGAAAGATGGGGGCGTCAAAACATGCTCGCCCACTCACTATTTTGTTTTTTTTTTTCACTTTTTTTTTTCACTTTATTTCTGGGCCTAAGAAAATTTATTATTTTTCGAAAACTGTTTAACGAGTTATTGATTATTTAAACTACATATCTGTAAATTTTCAGGGCATTTGTCAATGCCAAAAATAAATAAAAATCGGCAAAGATGGCGGTGTCGAAAAGGTGCTGGCACACTCACTCATTTTAATTCTCTTTTTATTTTTACTTATTTTTATCATAGTGTTTATTTTCTGTATTCAATTTTTAATTCAAATTTGGTAAAGAATTTGGATGTAGTGCCCAGGCAAATGTTGTTTAGTTTATTTTTCTCCATAACCTATTTTGTTTTTCCGTGTCCCGTACGTTCGGGCGTTCGGGTTCGGGCGTTCGGCCCGTCCCGAACGCCGGCAACCCTATATATATATATTGTCACATCACTATATATATATATATATGAAACGGTTTTCACCTTTCTGCAGTCACAGATGCGGGCCCTAGAGTTCAATCCCCAGACCTTACCTTGCCCATGTACAGTATCGAGTTGACCCCCGAGTGTTTGAATCCGTGACCTGTGTTTCGGTAGTTGGTTGTTGCCTGTCGGAGGTCGGTGTAGTGCTAGGGGTTCGATCTGTAGGTCTGTCAAATAGGGGTCACATCTCTGTAGAGGTCGTAGCTGTAGGAATCTTGTAAGGTCAAGGTCGTAGCTGCTACAGTCCTGAAAGGTCAAGGTCGTAGCTGCTACAGTACTCGAAAGGCCAAGTCCACAGACTTCCGGAAGGTCCGGAAGTGGCCTTTTGAAAGTGCCTCACATTTAGGCAAAGGCAAGCGGGCAAGTGGTGGAGTCCACCTTCGATGAGTCAGCGGTACCCAGTCCCAGTCTCACTTTGCACAGCCAGCAAGTACCATGAGGGGCTGTGTGCACCATGGGCCCGGTGGAAAAAAAGCGGCAGCGCCCAGCCACTCATTCATTTGCCGCGTAAGCCATAAGGAAGCGCTGCCCCAGCGTCTTGTGCGAGGTGGTCTGCCGAGCGCCCGAAGTCGAAGTGGGCCGGAAGAAGATAGCGTAGCCATAGTAGTAGTAGCGAGCGGCCATAACCGCCATAGGTTAGAGATAGCTGTTAGTGTGTGTGTGTGTGTGTGCGTGTGATACGAAGTGAGCGTGTGTGGGGTATTCAGGGTGATCCAAAGTTGAGTTGGTGTGAACGGTGGTGTTGGAAACAGTTTCGAGAGTTGGGATGCACAGGCGCTGATGCGCCATAGCCTGTTGAAGCGAGTTTGCATCCAAACTGTGTTCTCGATTTCCATATCTCTGAGTTCTGAGTGGGCGCCCTGCGCCAGTGTGAATTCGCCATCTGTTTGCATGTATAAAAAGGGAAGAAGAAAACGAATCAGATTGCATATATCGTCAAATAGAACTGCCCGGTAAACCGTAGGCAGAGAGGGAGAAGAGGACAACAAACGAGGGGCTGTGACAAACTGTTTCGTCGGAGTTTCACCGACTCATATATATATATATATTTGGTTATGGTAGAAAATGTTCACCTAATTTTCTTGTCATCACTTCTTTTTTTTGCTCGACTCTTCCCCATTTATGGGGTATTTCGTTTTGCGGACCTGCTATATGGTTCCGTTTTTTTTTAACAATGGATATGGTAGAATTTGTTTTGGTGACCTTGTCTGCATCCCGGTTGGTCTTGTCCCATTATTCGGTCTATTTCGCCGGGCATAGCAGTGCTTTCATGTGGGACCAGTCATCCAGGTTCTCTTTTATTCTCGTGGCATCCTGGTTGGTTGATTCCCGTGGTTGGAGTCTTTTACTCTGTTCCCACTCCACGGAAAACGTGAAACTGGGCTCATGAGGAGGTGAGCCTCCGACGTACTCTTACGGTGACCTCTTGAAACAAGTCCATGAAATGTTGTTTCGTGACTTCTCCCAGGACTCCGCTTCTCTCCCTTTTACTTCACTTTGCTCACGCGCCCTCCATGAAAGACACGTAGAAAAACACACATCTTCAGGCCTGCGACGTCCAGTACGTGCACTTGCCAGCAAATGTACCTCCCAACAAAATGGTCAACCAGATTTCCTTCCTAAGGTAGACAATGTCAGAACAATAGTAGGGGCTATACATATGATGGTGTGCAAACTACTTGAAACTCCAGATACGAAAGTCGATCTACGCCTGCAACTCGCAAATAACAAGCGAAAACTGGCACATGCCTGGCGCCGGAGGGCGGATAACCTTTAAATCACTATAACCATTTGGATGGTGTGGGAGAGGTGTCCGTAGGCGGATGCAGGTTCCCATTAATTCCGATTCAGGAACTTCTGGCAGGCATACGTCAGTCCACGTGCTCCCCAGATGAGCACATGCCGGAAACCGGGCATGACGAAATACTGAGGAGGGTATTGCAGGTCCTCTCCTTACCTATCCCATGATCTGGGCATGTTGAGCCTCTCTGGAGGAGAGGGACAAAACAGGCAATTGAACCAGCAACCTCCAAAAGGAGGTTCCGCAACAGGCTAAAGTCTTCCCCCGAACATAACGCACGCTCGTCAAGACCATATCGGACTCTGGAAAGATGCGTTGTTTACATTCAAAATCGGACTCGACGCATTGTGTTCAGGGAAAGACGGTAGCTGTCGTTAGTTGAGGAACACACTTGCACAATCACTTCATAAGTTTTTTTTCTTAAAAATGCTAAAGTCTAGCTTGTTAATGTGTACTTGTTAATGCGTACCGCTTCTGCCACACCCTGTTCATAACTCTCACTCATTTTGTATATACTACATCAACAGTCAGCATAACATATAGGAGACACAAATCGCTTACCATATACTGCCTGACTAAGTTCATTACCAACATCAAACTCGGCAAATTGAATTCGGATGGAGAGTTTTACGACAGGCTACCGTCCTCTCAGCCAAATAGAACCACCACTGCATCTGGTCTGGAATTCCCCAAATACAGCTATAGTGACCATACGTTCTATTCGGGGGATAGCAGTAGTTATCCGCATGTGGGGAAGATTCATGAAAGTTGATTTACCTGGCCCATTGATCTGCGTGGCCCACGAAAATGGGATGCTCTGAGCCGCAAACTGGAAGAATTTATCACATAAGTAGCCGCAGCAGCCGGCGACCCATGGCTAGAACGGTAGCTGACAGGTACATATAAGTGATAGAATGGTCCATAACATTGGCGACTCGTCACCCTGGCCCACTTAGCCGATTGGTTATGGGTTTGCCTGGCAAGCCGCAGATTGTGTGTTCAATTCTTGGACTGGAGATGCATGGCTAAAGCAGCAGCTGAAGATACATAGTTGACAGAATGGGGGTCATCGGGACATCGCTGCCCGGATTGCGACGAGCAAATCTTTGCCAAAAAAAAAGAATGTGGGATGTGCTCACAACACGCCTCGCTCCACTACGGAACTACCTGATTCCTTCAAAATGTTGGACTCCATCCAAATGCATGTAGAGTGTCGCTGAATGTTCACCAGGAAATCATGGCCAACGAAGCGAAAACATCAGTTGGTAAGGCCCACAAGTGGCATTCAGGAGGTCTTGGGTGCAAAATCCCCATTGGCCTCATGCACCTTCCTGGGCAAGCTTGGGGCCCGCCACCTAGACACATGCCGGTGGTCCCCCCCCGGGCGGCGTTGATCAGGGACTGCTGATGTTCGTAGGGGGCAGGGGAATGGAGGGGAGGCACAGTGACTGGCCCATCGAAGAAGCTTGGTCCTGATGCTACCGCCTGACGCCTGGCCACTATTGCCCACCTGCTGGTGGGTGCAGCTCCCTCATGTTCCCTCGTTGGAGCCTGGCACATGGATGTGGCTGCTACAAGGTTCCCCGTAATACTATAATGACAATAAAGAAGGACTGAAAGGCCGTCCTGTACAGATTCGACAGGTTATTAAAGAATTAGCCTTGAACCCGCTTCAAAATCCTGCTTCAAAATCATTAAATTATTCGCTGTAATGTGTTCTACGTGAGGCAGACGTTGAACCCGAACTAAGCAAGCCACAGTAGACCGCTTACATAACGGTGCCACAACCTTACGGTCCAAAGTTCAAACATTGCTACAGTAAGGCTGGCAAAGAATCCTCACCCTGTAGATAGGCATGTGCAGTAGAGATGCAGACGAGATCTACCGTCTTCCCATTACAGACGCAAAAGAGATCTACCGTCTCCCACTCGTACATGCAACACACTTCTACCGTCCCTCCTTCCCCTGTTATTAGTGAGTGCTCTTGTCCCCTCCTAATGTGGGTCTTTCCCTGGTTACCCTGTTGCATTTAGATTCTTACCCACCTTTTCACCACCAGAGACCACTGCTTCCCCTCGTAGCACAACTCTCTGCCCCTCTCTCGGGCCTGTTTCCCCCCTCCGGTGGCCACTATGCCCCCTCCCACCGCAACTCGTTTCCCCTTTGTCTGCTCCATCTCCGCGTCATATCACCCCTACTTTGCCCCCTTCCCGCTCTCCCTTGCCTCTACCCGCTCCAATCTTTCCCCCACTTTCCTCCTTTCCCTTCCCCCTCCTCTTGCCAATTTGCAACCCTTTCGTCCCGGCATCCTCCCCCTCCTGTTGCAATTCTTTGCCCCTCCTACTGTGAATCTTTCCCTCCTTTAACCTCTAGCCCCCCCCCCCCCCCCCCCAATCGTGACCCCTTTTCCCCACAACCCACTCTCCCTTCCTCCCTCCCTCCACCTCCACAGGCTAGACATATGATAACCGCTTCACAAATACAATCAAGAGGAAAGCAGTGAAGTCTCTCTCTCTCTCTCTCTCTCTCTCTCTCTCTCTCTCTCTCTC
>BFEA01000493.1:41164-53824 GCA_003427395.1 Chara braunii | reverse complement strand
ATATCGTCACAAATAGAACTGCCCGGTAAACCGTAGGCAGAGAGAGAGAAGAGGACAACAAACGAGAGGCTGTGACAAACTGTTTCGTCGGAGTTTCACCGACTCATCAGGAGGCTGCCCGGTAAACCGTAGGCAGAGAGAGAGAAGAAGACAACAAACGAGGGGCTGTGACAAACTGTTTCGTCGGAGTTTATTTTGATATACATATCGTCAAACACGGCTCATATATATCGTGAAATATATATTATATATGCAGAAGAGAAGACAAGAAGACAACACATACTTGAGTTAAATGATAGCAGTTGAAGTTCGACCTGCATTCCACTATTCTTCAGATCACTAGGGCCCAGAAAGGCCCGGATTACGAGGGAATGTAGTTGTAGGCAATTGCTTGAGCCAACTATACTTCCTACTCTGCTTCAATTTACATACATAATTCTATCTGTGTTGGACGTGTCAGAAGCTGCTGTATTCTCAAAAATAGGGATAGCTCATAGCGAACTTATTTTAACGTTGTTTCAAAACTCGATCTGTGAATGTTTTTGTTGATTTGAGTGTTTCTACAAATTCGAATTGATTACTAGAGCAATACATAGTAAATGATAGGATATCAAGTCTTTTTTGTTTTTTTCCTTCAATGCACTGCCCCTTCTATTCTGGGGGTGTAAAACTTTCTAACTTGTCGTTGTTCTTTTTTATTTGGACCATTTCTCAATTTCTGCTTGTCATGCTTGGGCAGGGGCCATGCTAATAATCTTTCTCTGTATTGTTCCAATTTTAACCGATATCCCAGAGGACAACTTGTCGTACTTCTAATTTATCTAGATAGCCATCATAGCCATTAATACCAGTATAAATAGTAGAACAAGAAGTGTTCTACAAAATGATGATAGCTCATAGATGTCCATTTGCTTCATTTTACATCCTTCAAGCAATGATGGAAACTTGCCGAATTGTTAAAACTGAGGACAGATGGCGATCAATTGGGGATCTACTATCAATTCATTCTGAAAGTTTTTTCCAAAGACGTGGGATGACCCTTAAACCACCAGTACATAGCGGTTGTTAAGGCCCGTGGCTCAGCCTACCGGTATCCCGAACCTCGCCGAGGCTCGAGCTACCGGTAGGTACACATCGGAAGGAAAAAAAAGACAAAAAAAAAAAAAATCGACATTCTTCTGCCCCCCCCAAAAAAATGAAAAACAAAGATGCCCGTTTTGGGTCGCATGGAGAGAGAGAGAGAGAGAGAGAGAGAGAGAGAGAGAGAGACGGCGCATTGGGGGGAGTGCAGCGTCGAAATCACCGGAGAGAGAGAGAGAGAGAGAGAGAGAGAGAGAGAGAGAGAGAGAGAGAGAGAGAGAGAGAGACGGCGCGTTGGTGGGAGTACAGCGTCGAGAGAGAGAGAGGGCCGGCGATTTCGACGCTGTACTCCCGCCAACGCGCCGTCTCTCTCTCTCTCTCTCTCTCTCTCTCTCTCTCTCTCTCTCTCTCCCCCTCTCTATCGTTCCCCCGCCGCAACTCTAGTTTGCAAAATGGGAAAGAATATTCCCGCCCTTCCGGGAAGATTCATTCCCGTTTTGCAAATTATGACTGCCTCCGAATTTGCAAAACGGGAATGAATCTTCCCCCAAACGCGGGAAGATTCTTTCCCGTTTTGTAAAGAACCAGTCTCTCTCTCTCTCTCTCTCTCTCTCTCCCTCTCTCTCTCTCTCACACACACACACACACACACACACACACACACACACACACACTCTTCCCCCGCACGGTGCAGTTCATGTGTGCAAAATGGGAATGAATTCTTCCCGCAAACGTGGGAAGATTGGTTGCCATTTTGCACATATGAGCTGCGCGGTGGTGTTGAGGTGGGGGGGAGAGAGAGAGAGAGAGAGAGAGAGAGAGAGAGAGAGAGAGAGAGAGAGAGAGAGAGAGGGCCGGCGATTTTGATGCAACACTCCCTGCAACACACCGTCTCTCTCTCTCTCTCTCTCACACACACACACACACACACACACACACACACTCCTCCCCCACACCGTGCAGTTCATGTGTGCAAAATGGGAATGAATCTTCCCGCAAACGCGGGAAGATTCGTTCCCGTTTTGCACATATGAGCTGTGCGGTGAGGTGGGAGAGAGAGAGAGAGGGCCGCGCCCTCTCTCTCTCTCTCTCTCTCTCTCTTTCTTTCTTCCCCCACCTGCGGCGCCCGTTTTTCCCGTTCGTTTTCGTTCTCTTTTTTTTTTTGCACTTTCTACTTTTTTTTTGTTCTTCTTTTTTTTTTTCTCGACTTCTGTTTTTCTTCTTGGTACCGGTCGTTCAGTGCTCGACCCCCGTCCGACGCGGCGCGTTAACGGCCGCGTCGGAGAAAAATAGCTGGGCGAGGTACTGGTGGTTTAAACCACCAGTACACCCGGGCCTGGAGGCGCCTTGTTACTGCGCTCCAAGCTTTTACGAACCGCCAGCGGCGCATTTTCTTTTCTGGCTGGCGCCTGCCAGCCATTGTGGTCTGGTAGGCCGAGCCTCAGAAACTTTCCTAGGCGACGAGTTCCATTTTCAGCAAGGCTGGGGTGGTGTACTGGCCATTTAAAAGCACCAATACCTCCACGCCTCTTCTTTTGGAGGCGGATTGTGCTGCACGCCAAAAACAAGACGAACCGGCGTGGTGCAATTTTTTGTTCTTTTCGGCTGGTGCCACCAGCCCGAAAGTGGCAGTAGTTAACCAAATCCGAACAACTTGTTAAAAAGCGAATGGCTGGGAAAGGTACAGGCGGTATTAGACTATTCGTACCATTTTACAACAAATTTACGTCACAGTCATTTTATCCCGACATCGCTGCAACTTCAAACACAAATTGTTGACCGGAATGTCGACAATTTCCACTTATTACGGTTAGTTCGCTGCACTGCCATCTTCACCTGAACAGAGCGCCCGGTCATTATAGCCGTATCTGGTGCAATTTTCAGTCCAGATACGTCAATAATTACCGGGCGTTCTATTCGGGTGAAGATGGTAGTGCCACAACTCAGATTCCAGCCGAAGTGTACTTTTCCGTCCATAGCACATAAGAATATTTATAGAGCAGCAAAGCAGGCATTAAAATCAGGAAAAGTTGATGCCAAATTGCACATCATAAAAGGTGTACCAGTAGAGAACGGGCAAATTGAAAGTAGGAGATGAGAGAAGATAATACAAAAGATGAGAAGGTACGCTGAGGAACAAACAAGAAGAGGAGAGTGGAGAAAGAGAGCACGTAAGAGAGACGTGCGAGAGCGACGAAAGGATGCAAAACTACCTACCCGAATACCCGGGCGAACACCTGAGAATCGGTTAGCCGAAAACCTGCAGACACCAGTCACATACCAGGGATCTACATATTAGGTCCAATTATTTGTTGCCGCATGGTCCAATCACAAGCATGGACAACTGCATTCCCTCGACCCAGTCATCCCCTTAAACCACCAGTACTTGGCCCAGCTATCAGCCATGGGAAAAAATAGAGTACAAAGTTAGAAACGTTTCTAGTCGGATGAATTTGGGCACTCCTGTAGTGACCCGTACCTTTCCTAAAATCGTGGCTCGTTAATGGGCACGACTTTAGGAAGTACTGCCCACCAGTACTTCACCCATAGGGCATCCCCAGGGTCGGAGAAAAGTGCCTCGGAAGAACTGCCGATTTAACAATGATGTCATGAAGCCTGGTGCGTGTCCAGGGCCAATCAACAGGCGTCTCTGACAGCTTACATTTCCGGAGCGCATAAACTCAGCAAGCAAATGAGATGAACCAGAAGGAAACTGAAATTCAGAGATGAGAGCAAAAGAGGAAAGAGTAGAGATGAAAACAAGACAGAGACGAGCACAGATGGGGAGTAATAATTAAGTCAAGGTAAGCTGAGGCAAGCCAAGGCTCGCTGAAGTGGAGCCGCCAGAGAAGAGAGAAGAAAACGAGAGGAAGCAAGAAGGAGATGGGCAGAGACCGGGTGGATATTAGTCAAAGCCTGAGCTACCAACCGGGCCACCTTGGCTGCCTGGGCACCCCGGCCGGGCATGGGCCAGGCAAGATCCCTCCAAAAAACAAAAAGGATGGGCTACCAACCGGGCCACCTTGGCTGCATGCGCACCCCGGTCGGGCATGGGCCAGGCAAGATCCCTCCAAAAAACAAGAAGGATGGGCTACCAACCGGGCCACCTTGGCTGCCTGCGCACCCCGGTCGGGCATGGGCCAGGCAAGATCCCTCCAAAAAACAAAAAGGATGGGCTACCAACCGGGCCACCTTGGCTGCCTGGGCACCCCGGCCGGGCATGGGCCAGGCAAGATACGTCCGAAAGACAAAGGATAAAAAATTCAAAATCTGAAAAAAACTATGTTATGCAAAATAAATTTAAATAATAAACAAAAGTTACAAAACAACTTTTGCCTTAGGGTCACACCAAAATTCTTCACCAAGTCGAAAATGAAAATAAATAAGATAATTTTTTAAAATAAACTTAATGAAGTGTTTTCTAACTTTTCTTTTCTTTTCTATTTTTCTAGCCTGGGAGTGGGCAAGTGGTCCGCGCCACTCTGGTAGCCTAGGTCAACGGGAGGTGAGGCAAGGCAAGGCCCGGCGAAGTGCATCCACCAGAGAAGAGAGAGAACAGAAGAGAAGAGATGGAACAGGATTTGAAGGACAGTGAAAAAGAATCGAGGGCTCAGCGCATAATCACACAAGGACTTTTTTTTACTTACTTATGGACGGAATTGCAGTCAGATGCATCCAGGTCTGGCCGTAAATGCGCTCTGATACATTTAAGATAGAACTAGTGTGAGTATGCTCTCAAACCCCAGTTTTCTACTGTCTACACCCCCCCAAAAACAACACAGCACACCCTGAGCACGAACCAATATAGGTGGTCACAGTCATGACGAGGGGGCGTTGTGTTCCGAAGTCACAGTCAAATGCTACAATGACGAAACTTCAAAAATTTTGAAAAAATCTGAAAAACGTTCAAAAACTCAATAAAAGCATATGGGCGGAAGAACTAATCGAGGCCAGTCCGATTTAAGCACGAGTGGGAACCTTTACAGGGACCTTTGTACCATTCAGACAAAGTACTGAAAGCTCCGAATCGTTATAAGTTACAACTTATAACAGACCAGCACTGTATTTTTGAAAGCAATTTTGCTGAAGGAGAGGGAGGGGAAAAAACAACAACAACAACAAAGGAAAACTGCAAATGAGCTGACTGGCATGCGTTCCAAGTTGGAGCAGCGTACAGAAATCCGAGGTATTACTACTTGAAAACAATTGGTTATACGCAGGCACATAGGGGGCTGAAAGAGCTAAGCTGAATGTCCACCGGACGGCTGGCGGGTGCTCGAATAATAAGGATTCTTAAGGAAACTTTGATTGCAAAGATGAATTACTCACTCAAACATCTTCATGTCAGCCTCATCATCGTCGAGGAGCATATGCCTCCTGATTGATTGATCGCGCTCTACCTGGGCCTGCTCAACAAGGTCGATACATCATTAAAAGAGACGAGTAGTATGCTGTGAATGCACAACCCCGAGGACAGAGGCATCATCTGGTCATGCTTGTGACACTAATGGTTGACGGGTACCCCTATTTTCAGGTCTTGGCCACAAGGTCCAAAAGGCCCAAAACTGAATTTAGGGTTTCGAGGGGTCGATTTTTTTTGCCTGTTTTGGTTTCAGGTCAAGGTTTATGTGTGCCTAATTTGGTATCCGTTGGACTGTTCAAAATTCCTCTATTAACATTTCTGAAATTCCAGAAATTTTCTGACACTTCGTTTGGGCACATTTTGACGGATTTTGCATGAAAGCGCACCTTTGCCTTGATTTTCTGTTTTTTTTTTTTTTTCTCTTGTTTTTGAAAAGGTCCATGTCGTGGTAGAGGGTGTATGCTAGGCCTCGGGAGGTGTCTGTCGTCGTACTCAACCAGTGAAGGGATCGGATGGCCTGTGACAACCCCAAGGACAGTCTTCCACCAGGGGGCGTCATTTGTGACCTGTTATATCCTAATCTTATCGCAAGTCGAGCCCTACAGCGGTGCAACCCAGACCTCTCTATCTAGACCTAGACCTACACCAACCCGTGCCTTCCGAGGGGTCGTGGACACTTCTCCCCGGGCGCTACCATAGGGACACCCCGAATCTCGAGGACGACCTGTATCAATGCGACAACCCTTCCCCCCCTCCCTAAGATGACACTCTACCTAGAAGCCCTTACCCAGACTCACGCCCCAGTCGATCTCTCAGTGGGAACTCAGACAGACACCAACCCGGATGAAGCCCAGCCAACAAGCATCGTGAGATCAACCTGAAGCTCGCCTGTGGGCATCGTATATGCCTAACACCCAACCACTACCACTACTCAAGGGGGTGTAGAGAGCGGGGTCTACCCGGGACCTAGGATCGTACAATGTGGGCATGGACTCTCGTGGGTGGATCATGAGGCCGGGAAACAACCATGGTACCCAGACGCACCCAGATACACCCACGGAGCAGCCCAGCCCACACACAGACACTCGACACTCATCAGACCCCTAAAGGCCAACCACTCGAACAGTCTTCCCCCCAAAGCCCACTACCAGCATACCACAATCATGGACCTAACCCCTTGGTTGGTGCGCAGGCACCATGCGTCAGCCCAAGAGGGAGGGGGGCGGGTGTGAACGGCTGGGAGCTATGAAAGCGCCTAACGGCAGAGTTTTGAACCTGCGACCTCATACCACAATGCGTTGAAGTTTTATGCTGTTTTCTTTTTCTTTTCCCTTGTGTTTTTTTTTTTTGCTATTAGTTAGTAATGGTGTGCAGTGTGCACTCTTTTTTTTTTTTTTGCTATTAGTTAGTATGGTGCGCACTCTTTGTATGGGTGTGCAATAACTCAGCCCAAGTCTACATGCCACAGGCTACACGTCGTCACTTTGGGTCAAAGGCCTGAAACGGGGGTCAAGAGTCACGCCCTAAGTCTGAGAAACGCCTGGGTAAGGGCCTAAGGTCTAAGGGTACATGGGGCAGGGCCAAAAACAGCAGCATCCGGGGGCCCCAGGCGCAGTAGTCGACTCTTGGAAAATCAAGAGTCAACCCAAGCACGGGAATTCAGGCCCAAAGTCAAAGTCAAAGTCAACATGCTGGTCAGCCACGGCGGTCGATCAGATGCACATCATTGGTGGCCTGCAGGTATCCGGAAGATTCCAGTTCCGACTGGGAAAAGGTACCACTGCTTCAATGCTGCATCCAGGCCATCGAGATTGGGAAAATCTGAAGCACCCAGCTGGGAAGGGGGTCTCGCGTGAGACCCGCTATTTTCTTTAAGAGTATAGAGAGACCCAAAGGAATTTTTAATGAAACTTGTCACCTGCAATGAACCCAGTCTCGTCGGAAAGCAAATCAGCAATGCAATGGAAGTCTGAACCCAGCATGACTGATGAAGTCTACAATCATCAATTACAAGTCCAAATGTCGATCAGATGCACAATTCAAGAGTATTGCCCCGTCAACGAAGAGCATGAGAGAAGAGTAAGGGAAGAGATGAGACAAGAAGAGGAGGAGGAGAGTCTCAATGACAATCAATAGCACATGTATGTCTTCCTCTCGCCCACTCCCACTTCGGGGATCTCACTAACGCCACCTCAGCAGTGCATGTTCCCCCTGAGGTTCTGTCATATTACTGTGCAGATCAGAGCAGGGTGCCCATCCTCCTTCCACGTCAGCAGTCAGATATGGAGGATGGCGCAGCACTTCCTCACCTTCATGGAGACAGCAGCAGATCTCACGTGTCGTTGCCAGGTAAGTCCAGGTAAGCTTCCACATCTCTCCTGTTAGCCTCACAGCCCTGACCCCCCTCCTCCTCGCCAATAATTACCACCCAGTCTACATCTACGCGGCTCGTCTTACCATCCTCAGACTGATGGTCAGACCGAGATCACGAACAGGACTCTCGGGGATATTCTCCGAACTGCGCCAACATGATCTCCCTCAAGGCTGGCGCCCAATGGGCATACAGCTCCAGCACCCTCACGTCACAACACTAGCACCAAGCCAGTGCAAGGCAGAATGCCCTCCCCAGTGTCTGACCATCCTTTTGTAGTGTTGGCTTGCGTGGACCAGTCTCCCCTTTCCGGGTGCGTTTTTTTTTTTTTTTTCTACTCGACTTCGCTCGTACCGGTCTGGAATGTTCGCCCCGAGGCCTCCGGTTCCCTTCACCAATGTTCAAATGTTCGAACACACTGAACCCTTACCACCGGCCCGTGGAAATCCAGGTTAGGAGAAGTGCGCTGAAGAAGTAGTTCCGCCAACGTGTTGTTAAATCCAGGTTCGGAGAAGGGCTCAAGGGAAGTAGTTCTGCCAACGTGTTGTTTCATTCCCGTTGGGGAGCCAAGCTCGGCAGGCATGGAATGAGGAGGCAACATCGATGAACGAGGACAGAGGTTTGGTGCTATGAGCGAAGACACCGAGAGTTCCACTCACACTCAGAGGGATGGGGAGGAACGGTGCCGCTGCTCACGACATTGAAAAACAAACAAATATGGTGTTCTGTCTTAAGATTCATTCTCATTTTGCACATTTCGCGAGGCGGAGACGTCTGTTTACACTAGGGCCAAAAAGGAAATCGGAAGGTTGGGGAGCAGTGTGAGGGTGATCTCTCTCTCTCTCTCTCTCTCTCTCTCTCTCTCTCTCTCTCTCTCTCTCTGCTATGGGCGAAGACACCAAGAGTTCTGTTCACACTCGGAGGGATGGGGAGGGGACGGTGCGGCTGATCACGCCATTGAAAGACAAAATAATATGGCGGTGTATCTTTACATGTTCTAGCAGAAGATTCATTCTCATTTTGCACAAGTCGTGAAGAGATGGAGACTTCTGTTCCCTCTCTCTCTCTCTCTCTCTCTCTCTCTCTCTCTCTCTCTCTCTCTCTCTCTCTCTCTCTCTCTCTCTCTCTGTGTATATATATATATATATGTGTGTGAGTGTGTGTGTGTGTGTAATGTGCACGAACACACAGAGAGTTTCATTCACGCTCGGACGAATGGGGAGAAATGGTCTGTGGAGGGAGCAAGACGATCACCGGAGTGAGAGAGGACCGAACGAGAAAGGTCATGAGGGGGGCGTTTGGCATCATTTTTGACCTGACTGTGAATGGAGCTCTCCACCTCTTACCGAACACCCACAAACTCTTGAAATACACGCCTGAGTTCAAATCCAGATGGAACTAGATGAAGAGAATTCCTGAATTACGAAGGGCCAGTCAGTTTCTCAAGGGTGTCAACCTTCAAAAGAATAATAAAAAAAAGAACTCTCCACCTGTTCATGTACAACACCACTTCAGACGGAACATGGAATTCTCTCTCTTCACACACAGCGCGCGCGCACACACACACACACACACACACACACACACACACACACAGAGAGAGAGAGAGAGAGAGAGAGAGATCACCCTCTGCCGCAGGCCTAGCCTGCGGCGCGTCCACTTGTTCTTATAAATGGCATCAGAAATTTATGATCAATCAGGCCTCCGTTAACCTTCTCCCACTTGTGAAGGTCTTGGTGTGAAGAGACAGGAAGGAAGAGAGAGGGGAAAATATCCAGTTAACAACAACAATGTGCACCAGGGAGGAAAAAAATAAAAACAATGTGCACCAGTGAGGGGGAAAAAAACAACAACGCGCAGTAGGGCGGATCAATCACCTACACACACAGCGTCGAGTAGAGGAAAATCTCATCTCATGCTTGTGTCTAGCCCTATCTACGTTGCAACCTCTATCTTCCCATGCCTCTTTTCCCTCATGGCACATTCATTCGCAAGTGGACAGAGGGAACCAAGCAATCAACTAGCAGCTTTGTTTCAAGCGTCGAGTGGACATATATGACACAAAACAAACTTCTTTTATCTATATTCTGAACAACAATCTGGTGTGTAAACTTTTTTGCCGGTCATCGGTGCTCTATCGGTCGGTCAGTCGGGTGAACATACAGAAACACACTTCCAAAACAGAGAAGCCAACACCGAGGACTGCGATCCAAGCAAGGGACAACTTCTGTAAATGCCTAGACAGAACCTTCACACGAGCTCTACCTACCAAGCCGGATGAGCCAATTGACTTCCTAAGTTCCTAGGAAATACCGGAGGCTTTGGACTCCATGAAACCAGGAATGACCCCAGGGCAGGATGCATGTCCAATCCTAGAATCAAACACACAACCAACGGCTTGTCAAGCTAACACCTAAATAATTGGCAAAGTGGGTTGGGGTGAAAGCGAAGCCCCAAGATGAGTACTTCACCCCACCACAGCACGGATTGCCTTCAGGCCCATACGGACCTGTTCGTTTTAAGAGGAAAAAAACAAAAGAAAGAACAGCCAAGACCAGTAGCAATTGCCTTCATGCGCATTTCATTCTGTCTTTTGTGGCAAACATTCTATGACAACTGCCGCGAGAGTTCAAGGCTTTCATGTGTTCCTCCACTGTCCTAGGAATAAAGTACTCCACTGGAGTCTAGATATCCATGAACTAAAGATATCTGTACAAGGAACAACATGCTGTATGGACTTTTGCAATGAGAGAACAGATGATAAGAACCTGAAAGGGATTCATGAGAAGGCAAGCTGACAGTCAATCCTCCTGATACAGGGAGTAATCAATGCTGATCAGGGGTACCTCGACCAAACAGAAGGAAGTGTGAGGGTGTCACTATGTAATACATTACTTGCCGGGGGAAAAGAAACTGGACTGATGCTCCCCAGAATGGACATGGAGCCAGGACCGTAAGGGCCTGTTTTTCTTTTTTTTTTAAATGGAAAAAGAAAGAAAAAAAAAAGAACAGAAAATAAGGACCTTCGTGAACGGAATACTGATTTCAACTCAAAGAAAAACTGTGCCATTTGTGCCGGAACACAAGGAGCTCTACAAGCCTTCACATAACGCCAAACACTCGCATGAGTTGTGCAGGCTGAGATTTGCCTTCTCATAACACCAAACACTTGCATGAGCTGGCTGCCCGCGCTGACGACCGACTTCTGTCGAACACAGTGCACCCGAACCAGGGAAGACGGCAGTGTTTGGAAGCCAACCAAAAAAAAAAAGAGTTTGTATCGACTGCCAGTAAGGGTCAAATCCCACTGGCGCTTTCTGTATGCTTTGAAAATCGTTACACCGTCCAGATTCATACTACGTTCATAGCATGAACACATGACTGGTGTGGCTAGGCCCCAAGTCCTGGACACCCTTGCCTCCTGAGCCATATGAGGGGAAGCCATCAGACGCGGCTCTCGGGGTCAGAAAGGAAAACTTAAATCACCAATACACAGCCCCAGCCTTCCTAAAAGAAACTCGTCGCCTGGTCCAAAAAGTTCGGGGCCGCCACCGGCACCACACCGTCGACCAAAAACATTGGTGGCCGGCGTCACGTTTCGGCCCTCCCAAAGGGGCTCGCGCCCGATGTATGGTATGTATGGTGTGCACTGGTGGTCTAAGCCCGACCCCAAACTATCATAACTATGACAAAACTGGCACCCCTCAAAAGTTCCGGCAGTTTAGAGGGGAGCAGCGGTGTACAGATTCTATAACCCCAAAAGGGGAGGTAAGGCCTTATATCCTACCTTCGCTTCTCGTGCACGCCGAGCCTCTTTCTCAAGCTTGAGTAGAAGGGCTGCCTTCTCGCTGGACAGTGCTTCCAACTGGGTTTGCTTTAAATACTGCAAGAACAACAACCAATCACAACCCAAATCCATCACATAATGATTATCATCTCAGCTGTAAACATCCAATCGGGGATAATCACAACACATACCCATCCCGGACTTCGCTTGCACACAAAAGAGCTCCAAAGTTGGAATACTTCTGAATACTGCCTGCGCAGCAAGGAGGAGAAAAACGAAAAAAAACGTAGACCACAGTCGTTTTTTTTTTTGTTTTTTTTTTTTAACCATGCTGCCACGTTAGGGGGAGCGATACGAGCCTTCCCTCCTAGCGGGCCGCCTGGTTGCTCCAATCTATTGGTGGGGAGCAGCACCTGCTGGAAAACGGGTCCAGCGTCCCACTGAACATCTTCAAAGCTGATTTTCACTCTGTCTCCTGCCAGCATTGATTGCCCGAATTACGGGGGATTCACTGAGCAGGCACAGTCTCACAAGACAAAAAGATACGGTGCTATGTCTACCAAAAGCGACTGGGTACCAAGATGCTGTGTGTAGGAGGCCACTCCGCAAATTCTAAGAATACATATACATACGTACGACTGCATATGTACACACGTGTGACATCACCGTGCGGTCCGGAACAAAGTCCCCTGAGAGCAGTACCTATATCAAGTTATATACAAGTTATATGCAAATTATATGCAAGTTATATGCCGGTTATTTGCAAGTTGTATGCAAGTTAAATGAAATATACATACACACAACATGAGCACAGTCACCACACAGTTCGGAAGGAAGTACCCTGGAATCTCTCTGCATCATTGCAGTGGGACTTTCAGCGTACTTCTCTAAGACAGTGGGTCAGGCACTATACAGTCAGTTGAGAGCCTCTAACAATCCGTGACAGTAGGAGACAGTCTGACTCTTCTCTCTCTCTCTCTCTCTCTCTCTCTCTCTCTCTGTGTGTGTGTGTGTGTGTGTGTGTGTGTGTGTGTGTGTGTGTGTGTGTGTGTGTGTGTG
>BFEA01000493.1:2096-13726 GCA_003427395.1 Chara braunii | reverse complement strand
TRTGTRTGTGTGTGTGTGTGTGTGTGTGTGTGTGTGYGTGCGTGYGTGTGTGTGTGTGTGTGTGTGTGTGTGTGKGTGGGTGGGTGGGTGGGTGTGGGTGTGTGCAKTCTGTGTGGGTGAGTTTGAGTATGTGCGGGTGTTATTATGTTCGTCATACAAAATGACTCAGCCAGACTGTTGCGTCCGACTTCCAGCGATTCATCAGGAGGTTGAACCCCGACAGTCCGCCCAAGACGAACTGTAATGATGGCCAAGGCTCACCACGTGTGCATGTGTCTGTGTGTGTGTGCGTGTGTGTGTGCATGCGTGCGTGCGTGTGTAGTGTGTGTGTGCGTGTGTGTGTGCTTGTGCGTGTGTGTGTGTGTGTGTGTGTGTGTGTGTGTGTGTGTGTGTGTGTGTGCGCGCATGTGCATGCGCATGCGTGCGTGTGCATGTCCACGTGCGCATGTCCAACGTAGAGTCAAGTCGTAGTCGAGAATAGCAGCATAGAAGTCAATCGAAGTCGAGTGTCGTAGCTACTATATGAAAAGTCGAAGTCTATTGGAGGGCAGGCGTGGTATTGGGGGGCGTTTTCCCGCGCTGCCTCCAAAATCGAAAAATGTTTGTTACGTGCAGCCGCTTCGCGCTGGCCCAGCAACGTCCGACAGTACCAGTGCTAGTGCACCGGCCAAGTACCTTGTGTGGTACCGGCTCTGGTGCGCGGGCCCGGTACAAAGCGTGGTGCCTGCACTTCCATGCGGAACCGGTACGGGCCCTGGTGCGGTACCGCGACGGTTCAACTTCTAAGAGAATCACCAGACGATTGGGATCGTCCCGCAGCAAAAAATCAGAGGGCCCCGATTGACCGCTTGTCACAGGCAGGAACTTAGCAGTAGTCCTATACGTAGTGATTTAATACCCTCCCCCCCCTGGTAAATACCTTGCATCTTCACCTTTTCATTTCTCTTTGGTTGGCAACTTCAATTTCGAAAACATGATGAGTTCTAGCTTGTGCAAGGAATATGAGTGTGAAAGATATACAGAAAACCAAGTTGCAAAATCACACAGATGTCCAAGTAGTCGTGTCCAGGCAGAGAGTACAAATGCACCGAGAAAACCATCTATATAGAGCAATACAATGAAGTAATGAGTCAATGTCCAAGCCCGTAGGCCACGCCAACACAGAATCCAAAGTCGCTACTCTCTGTCTAGCGCCCAGCGCCCTGCCTACTCTACCCGACTATCCTACCTACAGCTGTGTGCGCGCAACAGGCTCACTTCAACTCTCGAAGACCAATGTACATGACTGTCAACTCCATAGCCGACCTGTCTTCATGCACCAGGTACGTATCTCGTCACCCTCAATCAGACCTTGATTACCCCACACTTGCCTCCTTCCCTGAAGACCACCAGATCGCGCGCTGCACCCCCTGGCGCCCAGCAGCCCCGCTATGGCAGCCTGAGCCCCACTGCCCTCCAGCGCCCCTCCTCACCACTACGCGCCCCATCAGCGCCTTTGGCAGCAGCGCAGCATCAAGCGAGAGCGCAGCAGCACTTCCGCATTGCCAGCACTGACCAGAATGCCTGGCCTGGGCTGCATCACTTCTTTTATGGAAATGGCAGCCTCCTGGATGCTGCGTGTGGCCTGGCTGGAAGCTTCCAGTAGCCTCCGGTTGGGCCTCAAACCCTGCGCCCAGGCCCGAGACTACAGTTGAGGGTCTGGGCCCTTTTCAGTTGGGCACGGCCTGAGTCTCCGAACTTGGGCTATTTGCTGCATCTGTGCAGGGCTCCCAGGCAGGTGTGTAGGCAGTACTGCTTCTCCAAACGCCGGCGGCCTGTTTCCCAATGTATCGGCCCTGCTTTGTGTGTATGTGCCCAGGTGCAACTGTCAAGGCCTGGGCCAACTGTATGACGCAGCTTAGTGAGGCTCACGCGTCTACCCAACCAACTGGCGTGCTGCAAGAGCCTGAAAACCCACATATGGAAATGTCGAATTTTGGCCTCTGACGAATATTCAGGCCCGCCTTCACTTAGGGCGGGCACTTGGCCTGCTGGGGGCCTTAGCCCAGAACATGTGATGTCTGATAGGGGCCCTTGAGGGCTTGTTCCTCACATTCCATCCCCATAAGCTTCGAAAGTCCGCTGAGATGCTTCATGCTGGTGCCTTCCCCTTCAGTTTTTTCTCATGATCTGCCACGATCTGAGGAGTTGTCTTGACAAGTTCCTCCCTTGAAATCCATCGATCTTCCTTAGGATCAGTATGATGCCTGAAATGTACTCTATATTCCCTTGCAGGTTTAGCAAGTCTTCCCCTGCCCGGTGGCTTGGGAACAGGTGTGTCTCAGTGATCCAGGATGTCGTTGACGTCCACGTGGTCGTCCATGGTTGGGGGCAGCATAGATCTCCGTGATGGGAGCTGTGCTGTCTCAGCGAAAGGTGCAAGCTTGGAGGTGTGAATAGGGTAAGTGCGTAGGTGACCAGGCATATGAATGACGTACGAGGGACCATCCAAATCATTCCCCACAATATCCAAGACTTCCCAGGGACCGAAATACTGAGGCATTAGTTTCCTAGAGATGCCAAACTCCTGTCCCAACTCACTAGCCTTGACCCAGACATGTTCCCCTACCTGAAATGTGGACTGTCAGCGACGTCTGTTCTCAGAAGCAATCATAGCTTCCTGAGATTTCTTGATGTGTTCGACAATCTGCTGCAACAATTTCTCAGACTGGACGCCAAATTCAATGGTTCCAGGAGTTGCAGCAGTTCGGTTTTCAGGCAGGAGGAAGTCTAGAGCAGATCTAGGCTTCCATCACAGATGCAGCTGATTAGGACTGACGCCGGTGGTGCTGTGTACAACATTGTTGTACAGGCTGGCGATGAGAGGTAATTTCTCATCCCAGTCATCCTGGCTGGGCCTGATGTAATGCCTCAACAGATGCTGCACCACACGGTTCATCTGTTCAGCCTGCCCATTCGCTTCGGGATGATTCCCAAAAGTCATCTGAAGCTGGCTTCCCATCTGTTCAGTGGCCTTCTTCCACATCTCACTTGTGAAACGCACATCTCTATCACTAGCGATTGTCTTTGGCAGTCCAAAGTCATGCACCCAGTTGTCCATGACTAACTTGATGACATGTTCAGTCCCAGCAGTCTCCGGCATGGCAATTAGTCTAGCATACTTAGTGAACCTATCAACTATGACGAAGATGTGCCTCTTGCCATTCTTGCTGGTCACGAGAGTATCCATGAAGTTCATGGAGATACTCTGCCCTGGGCCAGCAGGAATGGGTAGAGGCTGGAGTAACCCAAGCAGAGCTCGAGTCCGCGGCTTGTCCCACTGACAGACCTGGCAGCTCTGTACGTACTTCTTTGCATCGTCTAGCATACCAGGCCACCAGAATCGTTGTACTAAATTGCCACTAGTCTTCTTGTAGCCGAAATGTCCCGTTGCGTCATAGCACTCACCTAAAAATAAACTACGCAAAACTTCCCTAGATGGAACAACTAACCTTTTAAACCTGCCTTTTCAAGAAAGAGTAACCCATCCACCATCACAAACTCATCAGAGGTGGCCTTGTCTTTGGCCTGGAGTTTGTTGATGATATCCATAGTGATGGGATCTTCCTTGTAGGCTTCCCTCAAAGATCAAGTCACGTCCTCAGATAAGCCAAACTCGAAAATCAGCGCACCTAGGTAGTCTGCCCTTCTAGACAACGCGTCCGCAACCTTGTTGTACTCTCCCTTCACATAGTCTAGTTTGAAGTCATACTGATATATAACTTCAATCCAGCGTTTGAGTGCATCGGAGAGAACTGGTTGGGTCTTGATCCACTTGAGGGTTTGATGGTCAGTTCTCGAATAGAAGAACCCCCCTAACAAATAGTGCCTCCAGTGGACAAGCGCCTTGTAGAGAGCGTAGAGTTCCCTTTCGTAGCTGGACTTCGCCAACTTCTTTGATGGCATATTTTTGCTCATGTGCTCGACCGGTCTCAACTTTTTCCCTTCCTGCTGAGCCAGCACTGCGCCAATGCCATACTGGCTTGCGTCAATGGTAACAACGAATGACCTTCTGCGGATCGAGCACCATGAGAACATCAAGGTGTGTGAGAGCACGCTTCAAACGCTTGAAAGTTGCCTCACACTCGTCGGTCCAATCCCATGGTGTGTCAATTCGACTTAGATCAGTCAAGGGAGATGTGATCGTGCTATAATTCTTAACGAAATCGCGGTAATAACCACACATTCCCAAGAGTGATTTGACCTCAATCACAGACTGGGGTCGTGGCCAGTCACGTATGCTACCCACCTTTGCATCTTCGGGCCTAATCCCATCCGCGGATACTTCATGACCCAAGCACAAGATTCTAGTGCGACCGAACTCGCATTTCTCTACATTTATCTTATACTTGTGTTGCCGAAGGAGTGCAAGTACTTTGTCTACACGCTGAGCATGCTCCTCGACGGTTTTACTAAAGATAAGTATGTCGTTGAGGTACACGACAACGAACATATGTAAGTAGTCATGGAAGATCCTATTCATGGCGAGTTCGAATGTACCTGGCGCATTGCAAAGGCCAAAGGGCATCACCACAAACTCGTACAGACCGTACCTGGTCTGGAATGCGGTTTTGTGCTGGTCCTCTGGTCTTATGACAATCTGATGGTAGTCAGATTTTAAGTCTATCTTGGTATAGTACTTACACCCTGCACCCTATCCAATAGGCCGTCGATGCGTGGTAGAGGCTCTGCGTTCTTAACGGTGATGGCATTGAGGCCTCTATAATCAATACACATCCTTAGTGTTCCCCCTTTCTTTGGAACAAATAAACTGGTGAGCCAAAGGGGGAGGTGCTTTGTCAGTCCACCCCTTCTCTGTGAGCTCTTTCAGTTGTCGTCGAAGCTCGTCGAACTCGGCCGGCAGCCATTCTATAGATTCTTCCCTTAGGTGTCCTGCTACCTGGGATGATCTCTATGGCGTGGACAACCTCCCTGTCTACGACTCTTGTCGGCTCCTCAAACAGATCAGGGTACTTAGCGACGATGGTCTCTATCTCTGGGGGTGTTTTAACGGCCTCCCCTTTTGCAGAGACATAGACTAAGTACATTCCTTCCTCTTGCTTCTGTTTATAATAGTTATAGAAGGCAAATGCGCATAAGCACCCATAGGAGTCTATTAATCTAATGGCTTTATACTTAGCCAGTCTGACGGTCCTCCCATTAGGAAACTCATGCTTCAACACCTTCTTGTCCCAGTCAAACTGGGGCTTGGCAACCTCGAGGTAGTGCATGCCCAACAACATGTCAAAGGACAAATCGTCGCTCACCAGAAATGATATCTTATGGATTATCTCTCCTCCTGGGTAGGAGAAAATGCAGACTACATCTTCACGTAGTCCTCCACCAACATGAGCTCTTTGTTGGCCAAAGTAGATGCTACCGGTCTATTCAGGCGCTGCACCCGGTCCTTTAGGCGCAAGTCTATCAACACAGTCGCGACTTATGAAGTTTCGCATGGAGCCAATGTCTACGAACGCGCCGCACGTGCGACCACCCACACCAACTTCCACAACGAAGTGCTCCCCTCTAGGACCTCTACTCCTGGAGCTCCATCTGCTCCCTTATAAGATGAGGTGGCAGGCTGGACTGCACACCTGCCATCTGACTAGCGCCGACACCTAGCGTGTTGGAGACTGACTGCGAGCTGGTCGAGTTGGACGGCATGCCCTGACCAGAGGTTGCTGCAGACGATGCTGAAGCGGTAGCCATTGCTACCATGCTAGCTGCTGCTGCTTCCCTTGCAGCCTCAAGACTACGGGCCCTAGCTTCGGCCCTTAGTCTTCTCTCTTCTCCCGGTTGTAGGGCCTGGAACACTCTAGGGGTTCTAAGTGATGATAGCCTTGTTAACCTCCTAGCGTCAGTTGTGCCTTCATCCCCGGCTGATCCACTCATCGGCTAGGCAAACGCTGTCTGCACTAGAGTCCTCTCTGGGACCTACCGCAGCATACGTCTGACCGGTTCTAAAAATAAATAAAACAAAAATAATGTCCGACGAGTTACCCAGACTACCAGTCGAGCGGCATCAACAGCACCTACACAAGCTGTACACATAGTCTAAATCTATCCTGACTAGTTCTGCACAGAAGCTTCGAGAAGAACTAACTATGGTAGATTACAGTCCTACTCTAGTCTCTGTTAGGTGACAGCAGTCTCTCAACCAACTAATCAAAATAAAAATAGACTACTGTGCGCAGATGTATGTACAACGGATATGATAGTGATGCACAGTAGAGTTCACAATTGGAATCCCCTTCCCTGTATCCAACGTACCTGTGAGCATCATCAASCRGCAGTGTCTAAGGTGTGCAACCACGGCCCACCCCTGTGCCCGAGAAGTATGCTTATGACCAGTCCTGCCCTTTGTTTACCCTCGCATGCAATGAGCCTTACATCTGACTGATCTGGCTGATCAAGAGGCAATTTAAGGACAGCCCCCGAGAGTCCTCAGGAATTCTTTAACGTCGCAATCAGGATTACGATCACAGCCAGTGGACAGTTCAGACCCCAACCAGAAATGTTTATAGACGGTCTGGGAGCGTCTACGTAGGACTGGTCAGTCCGCACACCCGTTCTATCAGCGCAGCAAAGAGCCTCAATGGACAAAGCAGCATGGCCTGCGTGTAATACTACCCATGGGTTGGCATGGTGACCGTGACCCGTGCTTCGACCAGGGCCCTTCAGAGGCACCGCCCTATCCTGCCAGATGCGCCACCGGGAAGAATGTCGTCTCTCAAGGTAGAGCGCACACGACTCCTCACCAAAGAGAGGACACTCAAGTTGGACTCACTTCCTGACGGTAAGAAGAGATTGAGAGGGTAGATAAGGAATGGGAACAACGTACCTGGAGATAGCTGCCCCCAACCACAGATTTCTCACCAATTGGGCCGACGTGCATTCCGATGACCGGCCAATAGCCTCGGTACCACCCACAACGCAATGCAGTGCCACCTCAGCCAAAATGCCACATCAGCATTCTCTAATCATCATACATACATCCGTTGTCGCCACCGCTCCCGCGCTGTCGCCACGGCCTTCCAGCGGCCGGCCCCTCTACATGGGCCCCACTCAATCAAACCAGTGCCAAAGTATCCTTGCTGCACATGAAGCATCATCAGCGCACCAAGTAACAATGTCGCCGGTGCCAGGTAACCGGCGATCACGAACCAGCTCCGATACCAAATTGCAAGGAATACGAGCGTCAACGATATACAGAAAACCAAGTTGTGAAATCACACAGATGTCCAAGTAGTCGTGTCCAAGCAGAGAGTACAAATGCACCGAGAAAACCATCCATATAGAGCAATACAATGAAGTAATGAGTCAATGTCCAAGCCCGTAGGCCACGCCAACACAGAATCCAAAGTCGCTACTATCTGTCTGGTGCCCAGCGCCCAGCCTACTCTACCCGACTATCCTACCTACAGCTGTGTTCACACAACAGGCTCACTTCGACTCTCGAAGACCAATGTACATGACTGTCAACTCCATAGCCGACCTCTCTTCATGCACCAGGTACGTATCTCGCCACCCTCAATCAGACCTTGATTACCCCACACTCGCCTCCTTCCCTGAAGACCACCAGATCGCTCGCTGCACCCCCTGGCGCCCAGCAGCCCCGTTATGGCAGCCTGCGCCCCACTTCCCTGCAGCGCCCCTCCTCACCACTACGCGCCCCGTCAGCGCCTTTGGCAGCAGTGCAGCATCAAGCGAGAGCGCAGCAGCACTTCCGCATTGCCAGCACTGGCCAGAACGCCTGGCCTGGGCTGCATCACTTCTTTTATGGAAGTGGCAGCCTCCTGGATGCTGCGTGTGGCCTGGCCGGAAGCTTCCAGTAGCTTCCGGTTGGGCCTCAAACCCTGCGCCCAGGCCCGAGACTACAGTTGAGGGTCTGGGCCCTTTTCAGTTGGGCACGGCCTGAGTCTCCGGACTTGGGCTGTTTGCTGCATCTGTGCAGGGCTCCCAGGCAGGTGCGTAGGCAGTACTGCTTCTCCAAAGGCCAGCGGCCTGTTTCCCAATGTATCCGCCCTGCTTTGTGTATGTGCCCAGGTGCAGTTGTCAAGGCCTGGGCCAACTGTATGACGCAGCTTAGTGAGGCTCATGCGTCTACCCAACCAACTGGCGTGCTGAAAGAGCCTGAAAACCCACATATGGAAACGTTGAATTTTGGCCTCTGACAAATATTTCAGGCCCGCCTTCACTTAGCGCGGGCACTTGGCTTGCTGGGGGCCTTAGCCCAGAACATGTGATGTCTGATAGGGCCCCTTGTGGCCTGTTCCTCACACTTGCATTGATTCCCAATGAAATAGAATAAATAGTGTTTGCAAACAGTGTTCACTGTGACTTTTACTCTAGTTCAAGACTAGTTGTGAGACAGCGGCACCGAGTGTTGCAACGCATATTTCCCATTTTCACAATCTGGGCCTCACTCCACGACTCGGCAAATGCAAAAAAGAAGAGAGGGGGGGGGGGGGGGGGGGGGAGGAGAGAACCTTTCCCGCCTCCTAGGTGAAGATACACTGGCCATTTAACTCATTCGGAGAGTAGTGTAGCAAGGCCCTCTTCTTTCATTATCGATTTCCAACTTTCCATACATGTATGATGAGGAGCCGCAGATCACTTCCTCTCATGATCACAGCTTTGAAGACCAAAAAGCACGCAACGACTTCAACACACTGGAGAGCTGGCCGCTACGTACCCTGGCAAGTCGCGCTTCTTTGGACTGCCCAACTGATGCTGCAGACCTCAACAATCCTCTTGCCTGATATCAGAGGACAAACAGTCACCAAGCACACACGACTTTTTGTAAAAAAGCACAGAGTGTGTGTGTTTGTGTGTGTGTGTGTGTGTGTGTAAGTGTGTGTGTGTGTGTGTGTGTGTGTGTGTGTGTGTGTGTGTGTGTGGGTTTTGGACTGTCATCATAACAGAACCCCTTTTACACCCAGATGAGTAGATCCAAAATAACAACAGTGTTACATCATAACCTTCCAGCAAGTTAGATGGGTGATTTTTAAATGATTGTCATCTTTTGATAATTGCGATGTTTTGATGCAACGACCATTTCATTGTTGTTTTCTGTACTTAGAGCATGGAATGTGTACACACCCGGTTGCTTTTCAGCACACTTCACCTTATAATAGTCTTATATTTTATGATTTTTTCTGAGACGTGCAACATGTGTGTTTTTTTCAAAGATCCCCAAATGCTCACTCTCATTCCAACCACAAATCATCACAAACCATCCATAAACAAAACATATATAGATAGGCAATATAATAATATATTAGACTATGCAAGGTCACCCATGTTTGTGTGGTTAAGCCGCAAAAGCCCAGACACCCGCTAAACATACTTGCACAAATAAATTATATATTACGCTATAAAGGGGTCAATCAAGGGCATAATGTGTGTTTCCTATCCGCTAGACACAACCTCAAAACAAGGGATGACTGTCACAGACTGTTCCATGGATTTTCACCGACTCGTGTCTTTCCGTGCATGTCTTCCCAATGCTTCCATACTGGTGAAAAGGTCCAGACAGGATCAATAATCAGACATCTCCCCAACCAACCTCACTTGTACAGGGGAATTAAAAGGGCCTTTGGGCATACAATCTTCTATTCTGTCGGTGCCAATCAGCCAGGCTACAGAGCAAACAGGTCACAATCGGACAGGTTGACAGGACTGATCAACATTAAATTGGAAACCCGACAAGGAAAACCGTACAGCTTCAAAATAGTACAAACTAGCTTTGATGCTTCCGATTGGCAGACACATGAAGTAGACAAGCTACAGCACACAGGCAGTGCTATAACACACGATACATGATCACATTTTGAAGCTTCGCTCAAACAACAAGTATGATGGATTCTGAACTTACAGTGACGGGGATTCACCCGGTTGTCTGTCCCCTCTCTCTCTCTCTCTCTCTCTCTCTCTCTCTCTCTCTCTCTCTCTCTCTCTCTCTCTCTCTCACACACACACACACACACACACACACACACACACACACACACACACACACACACACACACACACACATCAGTGTCTGTGTGTGCTTGTGTTTATGTGCCCCCTTCTCCCCCATCATGTAGTAGCCCTCCCTTTGTTCCCCCACCGGTAGGATATAGATAAGAAGGAGAGTTGAGACTGCTCTCTTCTCCTATTCCCTCTCTCCCTCAGCTCCCTACTTCCCTGCTTTCCCCTACCCATGAAAAAGATAGAAGTCACACTCCTGCAATATGACCATCGCGCCTGTCACAAATCAGCAGAACACGACGTGAGTTATTTCATGACAACTAATACTAACCAGCAGAAGGTGTTGATTCCTTCTGCTGATAACAAACACAACAGGACAAGACACAGAGCAATGCAGAAGCACTAGTTGATTGATTCAACAGAACTTCCTGTTCAGTATGAAGACTTTCCGGAGGTTCCCCAAAACGTTGTCATGAAAAACCATGCTAAAAACAGCCCAGATGATGGGAGGTGACATAATCTACACGCCTTCCGAAACCGGACGCCTTCCAAAACCTACTCGTGAAACAGGGTTCGTCAGGCAAAATCTGTCAGGAATCGGTTGTAAAAAGCACGTACCTCATCTAGGTCTTGATGTAACCTGTGCTCCCTTGCTGCAGCCACCTCATCCTTTGGAGGTCCATTCATACTTCCAAGAGAACCAGCGGTTATGGAGAGACCTCTCTCAAGACCACCCCTGGAGACTTCCGGCTCTCTACCCCCATCGCTAACACTGCCATTCTCCCGAGACATGGCTCTGCCTGCACGCACATCCTGTACTTGTGGTGATACCTCCCTGTCAATCCTCCTGAAGCCTCCATTCTCCACTGCATTGCCCGTGCCTCCATCTCGTTTCGAAGACGTATCATCCTCCACTTTCACCACCTCAGGTACTTCGCTCTCTGCTGACAATCTCTGCTTGGATACCACTTCCACATCCTTCAACACAGCCTTCTCATCGGATTCACTGCCGCTTGACAACTGCATATCGAAAGTATGATTCTCTTGGCGACCACTGGTTGGCTCAGATATCTCATCAGCCACAGCGGCGACAGCACCAGCAGCACTGGTGTCACTGAGTGATGGTGCCCGTGAAAGCCTTATGTCTACTCTTCTGTCCGGTGATATCTGCTGATAAGACCTGTCATCGGCGATGTCAGACCCTCTGTCACTCCATGTCCCTTGTATCTGCAACAGCCACCAACAATCTTCTCATCAGATGAATCGTAAGAAATAACAAGATGTGAATCCAAGATGTAACCTCCTTGCCAGATGGACGACAAAATAATAAACAAAGGGAAGACATCATTGCAAAATGCCCAAACTATGAACAAGCATCTCACAACACATGGAAAGCACACTTCGTCACACAAGAATCAAAAGCCCAAAGCACGATAGAGGAGAACCCAAAATAGCTCAGAAGCCAAAGTTTTAAGGAACAAGTTTGTATATACAAGCTTGGCAGCTATGGCCGCCTGCAAACAACAACCAAGAACTCTCTCTCTCTCTCTCTCTCTCTCTCTCTCTCTCTCTCTCTCTCTCTCTCTCTCTCTCTCTCTCTCTCTCTCTCTCTCTCT
>BFEA01000492.1:1149984-1159984 GCA_003427395.1 Chara braunii | reverse complement strand
TAAAAATGGATTATATTAATTTATAGTTCTATAAACTAATTTTCGCAGAACTTGGTTTTTACCAAACTGCTGAAAACGACTTATAACTCTATAAATGAGTATTCACTGAAACTGTTTTTTTTAACGTCTTTCGAGTTCGTCTTGCAGTCCTTAGAGATTGTCTTGTTTGAGCCATGTTTTTTTTCAATCTACCGAAAACGACTTATAGTCTTATAATATGTTTTTTAATTGGAAATGATTTTATTGCACATTTTGAGAATCACTAGACTTTTTGCCATTTTTTTTGCCTCCTTTCTCGGGAAACAGTTAAGAACGCTCTCTTTTATTTGTCAAAAATAAGAGTTTGACTTTCACTTTTACATTTTATAAAAAATGTTAGGTTTTGTGGTTTTGTTAGGTTATCACGAATTCAGTGTTCCAATCAATCAACCAATCAACCAATCAATCAATCAATCAATCATTCAATCAATCAAGCAATCAATCAATCAATCAATCATTTTTTTTTTCTATTTTTTATTATTTTTTTTTTCACACACCAAAAACCACCCCCCCCAATATTTTTATTTTTTTATTTTTTTTTGTTCAAGGGGGTGGGGTCGGTGTTCCGGAACCCCAATCCGCAACCCTCTTCCCCACACCCCTCCCCTCTCGGCCGCGACGGCCTGTTTGTGCCCGCGGTCATGACCGCGGCCCAAGGTCGTACCCGCAGCGACCACGACCGCGGGGGATTCATAGGTCCAAGCCAAGATCCTGAATCATGGCAGGAAGGCAAAAAAAAGATAATTTTTCTCCACACGCGACAGGATATAGAGCAGATCATCACAACGTTTTGCAAGGAATGGCTGGGAGATAGTAGGGAAGGGTGGGTGACTAGTGTAACATGGTCTGGAGATGCTCCTCAACATTTTGGTTCAAGGGAAGAAATGGGGAAAGTGGGGGGGGAGGTGCCTAGGGACTACAGACTAGTTTCTTGGGATTGGACGGTGGTGGACCCCGAAATTCCGCTAAGACAAGCAGCGGATTTCCCTGCCTGACCCCCGCCCCCCCCCACTAGCCCTAATGGAAATCATGCAAGGGGCAGCCTAGGTGGACAGAGGCTTGTGACAAAGAAGTCTAGAACAACTCAAAAAGTAGTCAAGGTTGGCCCAGAGGTTGGCTAAGAGATAGGGACCATGGAGGGTTAGGAAAGATCCACAGGTGCCCCCCGTTGGCACTCTCCGTTGTAACGCCCAACCTCACGCCCGGCGCGACTTCCTGATCGGAGTGGGATGTGGGCCTGGAAGTGCGGAAAAAGGGGTGTGCCAAGGATTTTTGGGAACGTGGGGGTGGAGTCCCAAGTCAGAACTGAGATCTCCTGTGGCAGGGGTTCAGGGGCATAGGTGCAATAAGGCTAAGGGACGGGTTACTTTCGGTCTGATGGCGGTCAATATTGTGTAGCATAAGGTAGATGGCATGCGCGGTGCATCCTGGGTCATCCGATCCGCCTACTTTAGTGGCGGTGGTTCGAGAGAGGTTCGTCCTTAAGGGTTGCGATTTCTATGAGTCGGACCTCCGGGTGGGGACACGTGGTGATGGTCGTCTCGTGTCATGGTTAGGCTCCGTAGCTCACGAGGCTCGACGGTTGCCGCATCGTCTGTAATTTTTGCGCGGAGTGTGGGTCCAATACGGGGCTATGGAATTCCACGGAACCACCGTGAGCTGGTGGTACGGGAGGAGGATGTGGAAGGGAGAAAAATTGGTAGCGATAGCGACGAAGCTGGGGGATATGAAATATTGTGTGTTATAAGTAATCGGGTAGTCGGGGCACCTTGGGTCGCTGGTTATGGCACGGTGAAAGTCCCTGGCGCACAATCGGTTCTCAGTTAGACAGGGAAATTCCGGATATCTCAGTCTAAGATGTTCCTCCCCAAGTGCTCTAAGTACTCCCGGTCCGCAATGTACGAGATCTTGTCATTCCGGCGCACGTATCTGATCGTGCTTCGATTGGCAAGGAAATTTCCGGGTATGGTGGCGAAAATTCCTATCGGCCCAAATCCTCATAAAAAGGGAATTTCACATTTCAAGTTATTCTGATACTGGAGGTGCCGAGTTCGTCAGTGATCGCGAATCGTCCTCGTGGGGACACGTGTAGGCCGCGCTGATCAGATCGCACTTACACGTGTGCGCACGGGGTGTTCGATCGTATACGGGACTGTGGGTTATTCTTGTGCAAAAGTGGGAGTTCAATCCTACATGCAAAATTTCCACGTGGCACATATAATCACCCAACAATCATTCTGTAATCCCTCAGCAATCATTTCCGATTATGCAAAGTGATATCGCACATATCAGGCACCGCAACAATATTAAACATGACATCAACAGATAACGATGATGATTAGACAAAAACGACAAGCACATCATTCCATCATAACTCGTCCATTCGATATACACAAAAGGGAGGAAGGATCGAGGCCGAATGAGACATCATACGAGAGACAACATCGAGACAAGGATGCCGAAAGAAAATGAGGGCGAGGTTTTTTTTTTTTTTTTTTTTTTTTATTGAGCTCCATCTATTGGTGGGGAGCAGCACCTTCTGGAAACCGGGTCCAGCGTCCCATAGATACAACCATATCCTCACAAAGTGGCACAAACTGGAAACCGGGCCCAGCGTCCCATAACGAGTACGCTCATAAAACTTCATCAGAAAATTCATGAAAATCATCAGAAAATGAGATAAGGAACTACTAGAAAACTCTAATTAGCCTAAGGAGGGAATTTTCGGAATTGAGATATCGGGGCCATCGGAAAAATTGGAGCTACTTGAGACATGTCTAAGACAATTTTCATGACTAAGCAAAATTCAGAAACGACTTAGAAACCCCCTCATCAATCCACTATAATACCTCACTCCGGCAAGACTGACTGCAGCGGAGCCACCATCTCTGTTGCTGCTATGCCATACTCCCATCCTACCAGCTAGCCCCCTCACTGGTAGGACGCGTGATAACCCACCATCTTCTCCCACTCACCTTACTCTTACCATCGTTCCCGAAGAATGAGAATAGGCCACAAAGGTCCTACGATTGTTCCAAAAAGCTCGAAACCCCACACAAACCCTTCCAACGTTCTCCAAAACTGTCGTACTCCCTCTCGATCTCTTCTAGGTCTCACACCCCCACTTTCTGCTGGGTTACAGGGCAGCGTGACTCACCCCAGCTCCGACCAGCGTTGTCCCGTGGAAAGCCCACCCCAAGACCTCCCCAGATCTCTCTACCAGACCTCACGCTCGTGCATCGCAGGTTACAGGGCAACACCCCAGCACCGGTCAGCGTCGTTCTGGCATCGAACAACTGCAGATCACTGAGTAAAACAACATTGAAGCGACCTAAGACGAGTTAGTAGGGATCCCAGAGTCCTAAAGAACATTCCTATGACCACTAAGCACCCGACTCTTTTTGGGACATTCGAAAAACTTTTAAAAAAATATAAGGGCGGTGGGGGCAAGACTAAATTTGCCTACTATCCTAGATTCCCCCTTCCAACAGATGGGGTGTCGGTCCAGACTTTCAGTCCTCGTACCAGAACTCACTTGATCTCATACCCGCTTCTGCTAGGGTAACAGGGCACCACAACCCTCCCGAGTACCGATCAACCTAGCTCTGATGGACATGAATTGCCTTCGTCCCTCGACAATTCCCTTAGCGGCGAGCCCCTAAACAGGTTACAGGGTCAAAAACCCCGGTGCCAACTCCGTCGGGCGATCTGGTTATGCCTTCCACCCTCGGCATAACTTCCCAGGCCTCAAGATCCCCCTGGGTTACAGAGCAGAGGCTCCAACACTAGCCTGTGTCGTCCCAGCGTCGTCCTTCAAACCTAGTTACCTTAACAAACAACCCTTTCTGTTGAAAATCCCCTTGCGACCTTCCTTCCTTCTAGTCTAGCTCCCCCCCCCTTCGGCTCACTGTGTAGCCATCGAAGTCACTCCTTCCCTCAATAAACAAAATCCTACCCTACTTCTATAAGCAGTCACCCCCTTGCCTTCTCTCCCCGCCCGCCAGTACTGATCTGACCCTAAATCAGTTTGGCTAAGAGACGACAATCCCCCAATACCGCCTCCCCCCTCCAAGGATAACACCTCCCACCTTGTGAAACCCTCACGGGCGGAGGCTCCAATCCTCAAGGAAGACCCCACAGATATACAGAACATGCCACGATTACACCCCTCAAGACCAAGAAGTTGAGATTAGCAAACAGAGAAAACCAATACAGATAAAAAATTACCGCACAATGTTATGATTAGCAACCATACTGCAGCAGCTTACTTTTAGGCATAAGAGATCAGAACAAGTTTGTATCAGAAGTCAAGAAAAAAATCATGACCATCAGATCGATGGTGAGGGAAACTACTGAGTGACGAAATTTACGAGAAATTATACGAAATTGGGTTTAGGTATCCATAAAGGATTTTCGAATTAGATTCTCAAACCACGGTTTGAGAAACGTTTAGCAAAGGTGTAAGGTATGAAAAAGTTTAAGAAAAGATTTTCAAGAAACCATATTATCGGAAGGAACCACCAACAGAAAACTGAATCAGATCATCATTATTAGAAAAAAATCCAGAATTACAACCTAGAAGAAACAAATGACTGAATTCATAATAGAGAAGGCAAAATTCAAAAGACCTAATTAGATCATCATCCTTTGGTAAACGTCAAGGACATTGGAACTTTAAGAATCAAGAGAAAGAGGGCAAACAGGCAATACAAAGTCAAACAACCAGAAAAACTATTGAAAATGAAACTTTGAGATCATGTTGACGTGCAAACTTCTTCACCCGCAACAAGCTTAACATGAGATGGCGATGTCCTCCTTCCTCCTTGAAGCGATATCCTTCATGAAGAGTCATCGAAAACCCCCTCTGCCTCCCTTTCACCCACCTGCCATCACTCGAACCAGCCCCACCCACCTTCGGGAGCGAAACGTCAACCCACCCTCCATCTGCTGGCTAAAACAGCTTCAGTTGCCAACCACAGAGTCAACGCTAGCAACAAAGGTATCAACGACCATCCACAACTCTACAAGGTACTGGATGGTGAAGTAAAGCCTCGTCGAGCCCGTCGACGAGTTACCCTAGGATATTCAAGCCCTCAACAGAACCCTGTCTGCCACCTTACGCATTGTGGCGAAAATGAGCGGAGGAAACTAAACTACCAGCCATGAACCCTCATGTGCCATCGCCAACGTGGCGCCACCACGACGCATCCTCGTCACCATCGTTCTCTCGTCCTCCGAAAACCCCAAGCCACTCCCCCACCTCACCTTCCTCCCCCAATATTGCAGCGAGCGCCGCACTGCACCTCCCTGCCGTCGCTGTTACCGCCTGGCGTCACTTGGTCCGTCCACGTGAACGGGGCGCAACGCTCCCGGTCGCGCTGCGCCGAACTTGTTGTGCCATCGCCAACATGGCGCCACCACGACGCATCCTTGTCACCATCATTCTCTCGTCCTCCGAAAACCCCAAGCCACTCCCCCACCTCACCTCCCTCCCCCAATATTGCAGCGCGCGCCGCACTGCACCTCCTTCCCGTCGCTGCTCCCGCCTAGCGTCACTTGGTCCGTCCGCGTGAACGGGGCGCAACGAGTTGCCCGAACCGCAATCAAAACTTATATAAAAAAACAAAGGAAAAGACAAAAAAAATCACAACTCCACGTCCATCGACCTCAACTCTCTCTCTCTCTCTCTCTCTCTCTCTCTCCCCGATGCGGACAGTCCATCATCACGCACCAACCCACGAAGTTGTCACCCCGCTTAGTCCTCCTGTGCCCGTCAGGTTCGCCCACGCGCTACAATCCGTCGTAGCCCCACGCGTCAACCCCGCATATTCGGCACCATCTCGTCGGGTCGCCCAACTCCCACTTCAACTCAACTCTTACTTCGCTCGTGAGCCGACCCTCACTGATCGCGCTACCCCGAGCTTCCAGCAACTGTTTTAGAGAGATACCTAATCGCGAAACGAAAATTTGTAGCGTGCATGCATGAGCGAAGAACACAGAATTGCAAGGACTTAGAAGGAGAGAAGGGGAGGGAGTGCCAACGTTCTGCATGGCCTGATCGCGGCGTGGGGGACGTAGCCACAGTCTCCACGCATCGATCCGATCATGCAGCTCGCGGGCCGACTAGACACAGGAAAGAAGAGAGAGGGCGGGAAAAACGAAGCTCAAGAAGAAAGATATAATTACAAGGGCGCCCTGCCCAAAATTACAGTTACACGCAAGATTAAGGGCGCCGACTAATCAGAGCTCCATCGCAGCCGCAAAAAGAAGCGCGTGAGCAAAAAGCGCTGCGCGACAAAAAGAAAGTCCGAATTCCTAAATTCCTATTTACGCAAAAATGCAAAAAAAACTGTATTAATGCACAAATCTCGAAAAGAAAGTCCGAAATTTCGAGAGTCATCGAGGGCTCGACAAAGATTTGAAAAAGAAATTCAAAAAGAAGCAAAACTTTCCGCGTGATCACCGCGCCAAGAACCCGACAACAGAACAAGAAAAAAACGACGTCAAACATTATTAATCGCGCCTGTGTCGGCGCGCCAGCCACTCAATCGACCATCCCGGGATTTGCTCAGCCCTGGCCCCAGCCATCCGAAAAGAAGCGACGTAAAAAGACGAAGAAGCGAGGACACCATGCAATTTTCCCTTCGATTCCGATCTCCCGTAATTGGCCCAACCTTCCTATCTTAGGACCCCTCATTGTCATCGCGCAGAAGATCGCGTGGATCAGAAATCGGTTCATCACATATATGACGCCCAGGGGGTTCCAATCTTAAGCAAGCTCCTGCTTGCTTAACATTACGACACGTGTCGATCTCTCTAATCGATCGACACGCGGAGCTCTCTACGTGCCACTTACCGTGTAAATGAGTGTGAACGTCATCCAGTGTGGCATACGTGGCTCTATCCTACAAGTTTCCGAGGAACGGCTCTATCCATTGGAGGAGGGGATCGCTCGTGCCATCCTTGCGACACGTGTCATGCAATCGTGCATCAATACCTAGCAGGGAGAGGAAAGGGAAGGTGGTACATGGGGACGTGTTGAGCGGGTGGGTCAGTCGGGAGTGGGGGTAGGAAGCTTTCCATTCCCGTGACTGTCACCGGAAGCTCCTGATATCGGACGATCCGATGGAAGCGAGGGAAGCCGGTACCTCCATGGAGGGGAGACGCGAGATAGTCAGGGTAGAGGGAGGCGAAGATGCGGAGAAGAGCCGTCCGGAATCAATCATGGTTTTTGCACGCGGGGATAGTCCCCGTGACCATGCAGTACACCTCGATCATGTTGTGGCCTCGCCACGCGGCACTGAAGAGAAGGACATGGAGGCAAAAGACAGGGGTGGCGCACCGAGTAGAAGGGTGCGGATGTACCGTGACAGTGAGGCGGGTGGCGTAGAAATGACGGAAGGTGTTAGTTGGGAAGGGCTTGTGGGGGAAAGGAACCGGGATAGTAATCTGGCGGAGGGTGAGGTAATCAAGGGGACGATGTCGCGCCCCCACTGCCTCAAGGGTCTGGTTGGATATCCTTCCCCGGACCGAGCTCAGTGGGTTGGAGGACTGGCAGGCTGTCACGCAGGATTTTTGATAGGTATAAAAATTGAGGTGTGTTCAGAGGCAGTCACACTTTATCATACAGCCGAGTAGTCACTGACAGGGTTATCCCTCCTGCCAGCGGCGACACGACTTAGAGTGAGGCGTTCGGGTTTATCGCCTGCACCTGACCCCGTATAAAGGATAGACTCAAGGTCAGCAGAGTCCCTATCATTCAGGAGTCCTTCAAGCTGCCTTGAGTGTAACCTGTATAAAATAAGGAGGAAAAATACAAACATGCATCATAGAGCAATTGACACTGACAAAATGAGAAGACCTGAAACCAGACTCTGCAAGAGTATGACCAAAGAAACGAGACTAAAGAGTAGTACACAGAGAATGCAGGAAACATCCGTTGGAGGGTTGCAGTCACTAATAAATAATAATGTTGTAATACACATAGTGACTGAAAAGAGAGAACCTCAATCAATGATAATAAGCGGTACCCTCTCGTGAGTAAGTGCTGCTGTCTGGGACTCCATATCTGGCGCCTCGTCATTGAGAACTCGCGTGGCTATCGACTCTGGGACCACGTAGCTGATGTCGAGAGACGCTGCTGGATCAATCTTGCAGATGTAGGCCATGCATCTAGCCATTTCCTCGTCTGCGACGCTTCTGAGATAAAGCTCCTTTGCAAGAATGATGTCGCCTGAAGCTCCAATCAGTATCTCAATATGTCCTCTCCCACCAGAGTAGATGTAGGAAACCTCGAGAAAGCGATCTCCGTAAAGAGGCTTTCGATAAGCCTGCATAACAAAGTCTGTCCCGACCAAATAACTATAGCCATCTCCGAGGTATGGGACCGGACCCTCCCCTCTTGGGGGGCCAATAACTGTCTCAGACCTAGGGTCGTGTGACATGTAGGAGTCAATCACCCTCAAGAAGATACTGTGTAAGAAGATGTGCGATCCTCGTCAATGTCGCCCTCCGACGTCTCCGCACGCTGGTCTCCAGTGCTCCTGTCGCTGTCCACAAGCTCAACCCCTGTGAGTGTCCCAGTCGAAATCATCGCCAAGATCAAGGTCACTCACAGAGCAGGGCTCCAAATCTGACTCATCTGTCTCTGATTTCGGGGCACAAGTAGTGATCGGGACTCCGGATCTGGTTATCTCTCTCTGGATCCGGTCATCCTTCTGCCTCTTCTCCTTGCTGCGGGGCTCACTAAGGGGCTTGGGGTTGCATCCATCAAAATCGAAAAGCACACCCATAGGAGCTGAAGGTACGCGAGGGAACACCACGTGCAGCCAGTTGTCCCTCCAATAGCTCTCCCTGCAAAATATGTCATCCGCAATCCTGTCGTACGTGGTGCCCTTCACTCCCGTCTCTGCCCCCTTCACCGAGTAGGTGATCACGAGCGTGTGTCTCGAGGTCGAGGACTCATTAACCCTGATAGTGAAACCATGATTTCCCGCATGTCTGTAGCAGAATCTCTCAATCAATCTACCCCACTTAGGGGTAGTCTCACGACGTCGGGCCCACTTGGATGGAATGCACGCTCTCTAATATAAATACTCCCTCCAAGACCTCGCCAGATGGCAATCGGCAACTCAATGTGGAGGCCAGTCTGAATGGCCTTACTGAACTGCAACTCGATATAGGGCCCGCCTGAATGGGCCCGACTGAACAGCAACTCAATATAAAGCCCGCCTGAATGGGCCCGGTTGAACAACAGCTATCTCAGAGGAACGGGCCCGCCTGAAGGGGCCTGGCTGAAAACTGCAACAATCTTGAGAGGTGGGCTCGCCTGAAGGGGCCCGGCTAAACAACAATAATCTCGAGCCGGCCCGCCTGAAGGGCCCGGCTGAACAACAACAATCTCAAGTAGGCCCGCCTGAAAGGACCGACTGAACAGCCACTGATCTGTAGAACATCTCATGCACAGGAACCAGTCACAAATGCTGAATGTACTGGGGCTAGACTGAGCCAGGTCATCTGTGCAGGGACTGAACGTCCAATGCTCCCCGTGCGAGGGAGATATCATGTGCATGAGGTGTTGCTGATAAGCAAAGAAGTAAATCAACGGGAGCATGATGGCAAATCATCTCAGCTAGCAATCCTATGCTCGGGCGCACAAGGGCTCACACTCAAACGACAACATCTAGCCTGAGCGCACATATATCCAGCGCAAGTGCACACGGGCGCTCACTCAAATAACTATATCCAGCCTGGGCGCACACGGGCGAGCACTCTAATAGCAATATCTGGCCTAGGTGGACACAGGCGCGCGCTCTAACTGCTATTCCAGGCTTGGGCGCGCACTTTAACCGCAATGCCAAACTTGCGCGCGCATGGGCGCGCACTCTCAAGCTTGGGTGCGCACGGGCGCTCACTCTAACAGCATAATCAAGCTTGGGCGCGCATGGGCGCACACTCTCAA
>BFEA01000492.1:1118398-1147192 GCA_003427395.1 Chara braunii | reverse complement strand
CGACTTTGGGAAACGAACAGTTAGTCCTGTGCTAAAAATAGCACATGACCCTATTTTAATTATTCGGGCCTGGCTGTTCATCTATATGGCTTACTTAGGGCTGTTCCTTTCTTGGCCAGGTTACGCGGTCGTGTCGGTCCGGTCCCAACCGGTCAATCTTAATTATCTCGCTAACCCTTGGTCTGTTTCAAGTGCCGTTTGGACCGGACCCCACTAATTGACCTATTGCGGTCGCGTCACTCCAATCCAATGAGGAAGATCAGGTCTCCAGGGGACTGTACCGTCGTGTCGTCTTTCCCTCGGTTTCGGCCCAGGAAAAATCTAATCGATGCGTTAGGGCCCAACTTGACCATGACTGCGGACGCAATTTTGACGCAGCGCGGGAGTTGACCGTGGCGAGTCAATTTCCGCTGCTGCGCCGCATCATCTTCCGAGAACCATACCAAACCCCATTCCTGGCGTCCTCGCCAGGTTCAGGCCACTATAAAGGCCTAATAGCTTACTCGTTCTCGCCATTCGCACTCGAACTCATATCGTCGAGTGCGCGACGCTATTACGATCTTGCTATTATCGCTGCCTTCATCGTTCTCGATTTGCTTGCGCTCTTATCGCACTAGTGTTCATCGTCGCGCAGCGCTTATCGTTGCGCAGCTCTTATCATCGCGCAGATAATCAGTTTTGCCATGGCGCCAAAGACGCGAGGCTCAGGCGCTGGACGTGGGAGAGGGGGTCGACAGGGGAAGGCGCCAGATCGACTGATCGATCTGACATACGAAGGGGAGAGATCCGAAGAGGAGGAGGAGGAGGTGAGATGGGGAGGAACGCGCTTGCGCCATCACTCAGAGGACCGGCGCGAGCGCACGCTGTCGCCTAGGTCTATGATGTACTATGCATTGAAATACGAGCAGCGCTATGGCTCTCTGCCTCCACGTTTCAATCCGCCCTCTCGGTCTTACCCTTCACCATACCACGGTGACCCTTCTTCCTCTACTCAACCATCTCCCCGCCAGCTCACCGTCCTGCCACAGCCGCCTCGCCCTGCGCCACCGTCGTTGCCACGCGCACCAGAACCGCCCATCGCCCACCTGGCTGCGCTGCCCAACCATCGCTTGTGCCTCATACTTGCGCTGTTCTTCATATGCCAACTCGAGCTATGCGGCCTTGTATGCTATTTGATATACAAGGGTATCATATATAGACTATATCCCCAATCATCAGGGTGCTCGCCCGCTAGGGCTTGAGTGCTCACTCAATAAGGCATGGACCACTGGTCCAAGCCACCATCAAAATCAAGAAGGAATTAACCTTGTCAGACTTGCATGGTGTAGTCACCGCACGCAAGTATCATGACTGCTCATGCAGCCCAATCATACTAACAATCCCGTTCCCTTGCATCACTCAATCGGCCTCAATCTCACGTCAAACCTTTCATTAGGTTTGGCCTCATGCATCATCATGATCGATCCTCAATCTTAGACCTGACCCCATGACTAGGTCTGGTCTAGCAGTCCAAGTCTCAATCCTGGCCTGCACATCTCATCATCACTGGATCATTCCATCTCATGCATACTGCCGATGAGTATAGCATAACCCTAATCGATATCTCAGCCACGGGCGGATATGAGACCAATCATCGCATCCAGGATCATCCAGGTCATCTAGACCGAAGGCTGCCTCATAAGGGGTGAACATACCAAACCCCTTTCTCTTTGTCTGCCGGCTCTGTGCCGCTCACTGTCGAGTCATACCAAACCTCGTTGTCTTTGTCTAGCTGTAGGGTACCTGCAAAACAGATGTCAAGTCATGCCTCAAAAGAAAGACGAGAAAAAGAAGGATCTCTCCTAAAGACCCTTGCCGACACCCCTTCCTTACTCACTCTCAGAGTCTTACCTTTCGGCCTTCCGAGAGTGCCCCCGCTCGCCCTGGTGGCTCCTCCGCTGACCCAACCCGGCAAGCAGAGCAAAGTCAGTCCTGATTTCCAGTCATGGCGGTCCGACCACCCTCTGAGCCCTTGCTCAGAACAACTCACGGGGAGCCGCACACCCCTTCATGAACCCCTCACTCCGATGAGTGCAGGCCCATGGCGTGGAAACTCTTTAGCCGACTTCAGAACCTCCGTCTACTCGCTCGACGTCTTTCTAACGCCCGACTCTTGTTACTGTGCGGGGAGCCAGCCAACACCCAACCAGACACTGTTGGTGAGTCAGAGTGAGTCCACAATTAAGCTTTGCAACAGTGGGCTAGGAGGCCATAATGGCCCTGTTGCCAGCTGGGTTGTGGATACCTGGCTTGGCTCGGCGCCGAGGGAATGCCCCTGGAGACACTGCTCCCGAGAGACACCCCGATCAGAGTGATAGTAGGAGTCCACCACCTTGATCAGCCAAATGTCGGATTTAGACTTAGAGAGGCTCAGGATGATTCCTTCCTTTCTAGAAGGCGGACCAGATCACCATACGACGACCTGAGGAACGGCTAGTCACCCTAGGGTCCGGAGTTATCTGCCACTATGGCTCAGACACCCCGCTGACCCAGCTAGCCTCTGGACCTTGTGAGAACCTGCTTCAGGGAATCATCTCTTGCTCAAGAGGCGCAGTCGAAAAACTCTCCGCCTCTTCATGAAGGACGCAAGTGCTGACACCGCAGGAGACGCCACTGTGGATAGACTCTCGTCGGGGAACCGTTGCGAGAGCCCGACGGCTGCAGTGGGAACACTCCTTCCAGCATGAAGAATGCAGCGAGCCTCAATCCGCTGCGATGCTAAGTGATCTTTGCTCGATCACATGATCGGACAGATCATTCCTTCGATTATGACACATAACTGATTACCTATCCCTCTCGAGCTTGGTAGCGTTTAGCTGCGAAGGCCCGTCTGGAGAGGAACCCCATCTCGGCGATGCTGAGTCCCTTGCCAAGGGAACACTTCACTAGGCCAAATGTCACCCCCCTTCAAAGATAGCTAATCAATTTGTGTCAGATGATGCTAGGGAATCCTCCTTACGCAATCGTACTAGAAGGTTGCCCCATCAACTGAGCGCTGACTTATGAGAGGAAGAAAACAAATTTTACTTTATTCCACAGCCATTCATTTCATAAATGTCATTCAGACTAAATAAAATACAATAAGAGACAAGAACTGAAATCCCATAAATTGGCTCCCAATCCCCCAGGCATGTCTCAGGACTGACACATGACAAGCCAGATACAATGCAATGAACTGAAATTTTAAAAGTTTAACTCACATACATGCAAAACTGGGGCCAATCTGGGCCCGACAGACACATAAGTCCACCAATGAGCCTAGCCATCATAGGCTGCTCGTATCCAACTCCGGCATCCGAAATCATACCATAATCATAGGAACCGACTGTCGGCTGCTGCTGGAGGCACACGGGCCCCGTCCCAACACATAATCATCATTGATAGTTGGCGGCTCACTGGTCACGTCCCAACTCTTAATCATCATCGATAGTCGGCGGCTCACTGGTCACGTCTCATGCAAATAATCATCATCATCTGTAGCTGGCGGCAATACTGTCCACATCCCAGCTCATAATCATCATTAGCTAGCGGCTCACAGGCCACATCCCAGCCAATAATCATCATCATCTGTAGCTGGCGGCAACACTGTCCGCATCCCAACTCATAATCGTCATCAACTGAAGCTGGCGGCACACTGTCCACATCCCAGCATATAGTCGTTATCAACTGAAGTTGGCGGCACACTGTCCACATCCCAGCATATAATCGTCATCAATTGAAGCTGGCGGAACACTGTCCACATCTCAGCATATAATCGTCGTGAACTGAAGTTGGCGGCACACTGTCTACATCCCAGCATATAATCATCTGAAGTTGACGGCACTCTCACCACGTCCCAACAAATGCTGAGGGCACACTGGCCACGTCTCAGCATGTTTGGGTTGATGCTAGATGGCTCTCGGGCCTCGCCTCATCACTTTGCCCGAACTCGGAATCAAATCTGCGTCTCTAAGTATGAATTTTCGGAGCCGGGAGCCGGATATTATACCATGGGATCTTCTACCGTCCATCTCTGTTAACTCATAGGCCTTGCCTTTAATCTCTCTGATGATCCTGAATGGTCCCATCCACCAGACCTCCAATCTCTTGGTCCACTGTGTCTCGAGAGATGTATCATGTAGAAGTACAATATCTCCGACCTGAAGTCGTTCCTTCCTGATGTACCTCTTGCTGTTCCACCGTGTCTGATCAAATAATCTGCTGTCTGACATCCTCTTTGTGGCCTCAATTATGGCCTCATCCATTTCCTTGATCTGCCTGATCCTCAGCCTCAGTAACTCCTCTGTGGAGTACGACTCTCTTTGTGTCTCATGGGTCCAGGTCTCAATGGGAGAAGTAGCATATCTGCCACACCAGAGTGTAATGGGCGCATAACCTGTAGTCCGTTTGACAGTCACATTGTCAGCATAGACTGCCGCCCTTAAGAAAGATGGTCAGTTCCTGGAGTCGCCTTGGCACCATTTCGATATAGCATTCTTCAGTGTCCCGTGACCTCTTTCCACTGGTGCATTAGCCTGAGGATGATATGGTGTCACAAATTTAATCCTGACTCCAAGTCTGAACATGAGCTTCCTGACCATCTCGTTTTTTAACTCTGATCCTTGATCAGCCACAAACTCACGTATGAACGGGTACCTCAGGTAGATTTCCTCGATCCAATCTGCCACTGTCTTTGCAGTTTTCTTACGGATGGCTTTTGCTTCAACATAACCAGACATGTTATCTCTCATGTTTAGTACATATTTCATTTCATCCTTACCAGGTGGCATAGTAATTAGATCAAGGTAAACAGTACTGCCAGGTTCAACAAGAACAGTGGGGTATAAGGGTTCAATCAATCTCATAGATGACCTTTTCTGACAGGCTTCACATGACTTACAATATCTCATAACCATATCCCTTAGACCATCCCAGTGATATAGTCGAGATACTTTATAGTATATAGCATCAGCACCCCTATGACCCCCTGCTAGACCCTCATGCAGTGCGGCGATCACCTCTAGTTGCCTTTCCTTACCACACACTACTCTAAGTGACGGTAATTCTTCCTTAGCATCCACAAAAAGGTGACCCCTATGCAACCTAAAGGTTCTCTTTGTTCTCTCATGATAGAATTCGTTCAACTGATTACAACTCATTACCATACCGATCCTCTTATATTCCCCATCATACTCATCCTTCTTAAATCTCTCCTCAGCGTCCTTATCTTGCTCAGGGTCTTCCGACTCTTCCTCTATCTCATTCAGCCTTCGTCCAGCCATCCTTGAACTTTCTGCCAGCTCATGAGCAGCAACAGCGGCTTGTTCTACCATCCCACACCATCCTTTTTCCTCATCCTCTCGAGTTAGAAGGTAATGGAGGTAAGGGTCTTCCTTTTCCCCCCAGCAGTCTTCCCTGCTTGTTGCTATGGCTGAGGCTGTATAACAACTGGGAGCTGGAGGCAGTCCTTCATCATCGTCTTCCATAAGGAACTCGTCAACGAAGGGCGCCTCCTCAAGAGATTCATCATCTATTGATCCTCATTCAACGCAGCTCAATCCATCGGCTCGATTCTTTTCGGTAGATACTTTTTCTAGTACAAAATCATACGTCTATATGTGAGCTATCCACCTACAGACCGTAACATCTACTTGTTGATGCCTCTTAACAGCTCCGATTACCGCTGTGGAATCCGTTCTTAGAATGAATCTCCGCCCCATAACATAGTGTCTAAACACCCTGAGGCAGTGTAGGATCGCCAGGAGTTCCTTCCTGAACTGAATATAGCCTCTCTCGACCGAATTAAGGGTGCGACTCTCAAATCTAAGTGGTTTTTCTTTACCATTCTCATCTCGCTACACGAGCACCCCTCCTAATGTTATCGGGCCGCCATCGACTTCGATGATGAAGGGCCTCTCCTTTTCATCGTCGAAGTAGGGTACTCCTAATACGACCGCGCCATCTCTTAGCTTACCTTGAAGTACTCGCACAACCTTCTCTCTTTGATCAGACCACTCTAAGTTAGCTTCTTGTCGCACCATTTCTCTAAGGGGCTCGGCTATCTTGGCAAACCCGGGGATGAAGATCCGCCAAAAGCTACAGACCCCTAGGAAGCTCCTTACTTCCCCAACCGTTTTTAGAGGCATAGGCCAGTTCAGGAGTTTATCCACTTTCTTTAGATCGGGGCTTGTTCCTTCCAAGAAGCACCTAAAACCCAAGATCGTTACCTCTCTTTGAAACAGTAGTGATTTCGGCCCGCTGACTGTTAGGTTGTATTTAGCCAACCTTTCTAGTACTTTCGCTACTCCCTGCGCATGTTCCCATACGAACTGCCTGACTCGACCATCCACTAAAGTCTGATATTTTTCCTTCGGTCCTTTAACTGGATTGTCGTCAATGTATGGAAACGTAACCTCTGAAAATATGTCCTCCATGGCCTTCAGCATGTCTCGCTGGATGACCGCGACCCCATTCGTCCACCCTTGAGGCACCACACACATTTGTATGAGGCCTCTAGGTGTGTGCATGACGGTCATAGGTCGACTAGTAGGATCTATTTGGAACTGGTCATAGCCATAGTATAAGTCTATTATGGAGTAAATGCTCTTTCCGGCAAAAGACTCGGCCAACAGATCCGCGTTGGGTAAGCTACCCGCATCGCGAACCGTTACCGAATTCAACTTTTGCAAGTTCTGTATACAGCGCAGACCACCACCTGGCTTCCAAAAGCAAAACCAGTGATTGGCATAAGCTCCATCAGCTGGTTCCACAACGTTGGAGGCGATCTTCTGGTTTATGTACTCCATTACCTTTTTTTCTTCCTTTTGGGCATATTTYGTGGGTCTATCATTCCAAGGTGTGTGAGGAACGGTCCAGATCTTGATCATCTTGATCATGTCAACGTCCAGTCGTTCCCTCTCCTCATCATTAAAGGAAAAGGCACCACTGTACTTCTGACATAATTCATATATGAAATCCCTCTCAGCCGGCAGAAGGAAGTCATCGGCTCCTACCTTCATTATCTTGAACCTCTCTGGGGTAATTCTCCCTCCTTTTAATGCAGCCTCTCTTAATCTTTTAATTATTTTTCTCTCTTTCTCTAATGCCTCAATGTAATCCTTTTCTATTAGGACTGCCACCAGATTTTTCTTAACGCCCTTACGTTTATACTTCCTCTTAGATCTGGTGGCTATTTTCCTAAAAAAAGATCAGTCGCAGAGAATGTGAGTTGCATCGTGCCAGCTTTGGCTGCCCTCACAGCATCCTTGAATCCTTCCATCTCTCTCTTATCGCCCAACTCCTTTTCTTTATCTAGGAGCTTGAGCATCTTCCCGATGTCATTCACTCTAATCGTGATCTTCTCGTCTATTATTCCATTTTCTTTCAGTTTTGCTCGTACTTCCTCAATCAACTTGTCAGATTCTCCATGCTTAAGAGAGTTAACATGTTGCTGATGACGAGGATGATGCCTATCACTTATCACAAAAGCTTGTTTAGAAAGTCAGGCTGCCCCATCATGGCCAAAGAACGCACAAGCCTCCATTCTATGTAGGAAAGGGGCTTCGAGAATGCAATCATGATCCAAGTTGGGGACCACAAAACAGAGGATCTCGGCCCGTAAAGTCCCAATTCGAATAGGCAAATCATCAATAAAACCTTCCAAAGGCAGAAACCCGGCTATATTGGAAAGTTGATGATTGACCTTCCTATCTATTCCAAGCTCACTTGATCTTATCGTGGTCGGGGACATAAGCACCATCTCGGCCCCAAAGTCACGTCATTCACAAAGATATTCAAGTATCCACACGACATGTTACCAAACCTCATCTTGGTATCAGGCGGGGCTCTTTCCACATGCTGAGGAAAGAGTCTTAGGCTATTGATTTCTACCTTCCGCCTTTCAACTATCTTCTTAAGTTCTTCCTTAAACTTAGGTACCAAAGCTACTGCTTCTTTCCAGGATAGGGTGATCTCGGTCTCCTCGAGCAATTTCTTTACTACTTCATCTATCGAGATCCCTTCCTCGGCCTCGGATCGTAGGACCACCTTTCTCTTCTTCCCGGCAGTTTCCTTTTCTTTCCCTTCCTTCACTAGGTCCTTGGTCTCATCTATCAACTGGTCTAGCTCTCTTTGAGTTTTCTCTCGCTTTTTCTCTTCGACCTCTTCCAGACTGATATGGGATACATTCAGACTTTGACTTCCGGGATTGTTTTCTCGAGCCATTATCTCCGGAGGTAGCATACCATCAAAGGTAATAACATTAACTCTAGCCTTCTTCTTTTTATCCTTATTGGCCCTAGCCTGTTCTAGGACAACTGCTCGCATCCCTCCTTTGACTCGGAAATCTATCTTGTTCCAATTGGCATCACAGACGTGCCCATTGACATTCTTCTTGACAATCCCTTCTTCGAGTTCCTTCTCTAGTAAAGGGCACCGAGTTATAGTATGACCTTCCTCGTCACAATAATAACATCGGAAGGGGTCATCTCTCCTTCGCCAATCTCGGCTCTTATTATCTTTCTTCCAATCCCGGTCGCGCTTCTTCTTTTGTCTCTCTTTTCTCCTTCGCGTAGCGTCATCATCATCACTACTCTCGCTCTCACTTTCGCTCTCCTCTTTTTGCTTCTTCTTCTTTCTTTCTACCTTACCTTCTTTGGCTCTAACAAGTGCTTGAGTTGCTGGGGTAGGAAGGGTTAACTTTTCGAAGCTACCAAGCTTAATGAGAAGACTAAGAATCTCTTCGGCCTTTAAGTTTCCTCCCTTAGCTGCCTCAACATTTTCCTCTCTTGCATTAGTGATTGCTTTCATCTGTTCCAGAGACATCTTCTGGTTTGACACCGAAGGTAGTTCACGGACCATCTCAACCACTTCACTCCACTTCAGAGGATAATGAGCATCCTGGCTTACCACACTCTTTCTTTCATCCTCTGCGAAATTAGTTTGCAAGACATGACACTTTTGGGCCTCATCCAGGAAGGGTACTCTCCGCGCAAGCCACTCAAAATCCTCTAGGAATTGATCAAGGGTTGCATATTTTAAACGTCGCACTTCCAACAAATTTTGCATGGTCGTTGGAACGTCATACTTTGCATATTCTTCCAGCATCTTTTGTCTTACCTCGCCCCATGTTGTGAGTCTTTGTGTCGTTTTTGTCACGGATACCCTCATCTTAGACTCAACATAAGCTAGCAGAGTTTTTAACTTTTGTTTGTCCGACCAACCGCGGCTCATACCGAAGACATCATAGTCTTCCAGAAACTCCCTAACCTTGGTTCCATCAAAGCAGGGTATGTTCTCTGGAGGTACCTTAGCTCTTGGAAGGTCTAGACGAACATTCATAGTGTCCATCCCGGTTTTCATGACCTCTATCCTCTTCAACATTTCTTGTAGAACAGTGGTAGTGGTCACTTCTCCGTCACCTGCGGAGGAACTAGCAAGGTTCTGCCTTGCGTCCGGTCCCCTGACCATCTTGTCTGATTTATTGGTTAAAACCTCTATTTCTTCCTGAACCTTTTCTCTCTTATGATTGCGTTTCGAATTGGTTCCCAATTTCTGCCGTCCGTAAAACTTTTCGGCAAAACTGGTTCGGGAAACTTATCAAATACAATCAGAGTTAGGTTACTCATTACTCTTGCTCCTTTTCTTTCTAACTCTCTCTTTTCTTGATCAACTGTATTACTAATCCAGCTTCGAAAAGATTCGCGATCTGTCCCTCTTTCTCTTAATGAGGGAACATAGGGCGAATATCGTACTCACCGGTGTCAAGGAACTTCACCACAAAGATATACGTCTTCCCAGGTGCGTGTTTCTCCTCCAGGGATATGCAACATTCTATCTTGTATAGGAAAGCTCCTCCACTGATAAAAGGAACTAGGGCGTCTAGTGCTGCCGTGGCTGCCGGACAGTAACCAGACATTGCCTAGTCCCTAGCGACCCCCATGATTCTTCTTTGTCTCTTTGATACATCTAATCTTTTCCAGTGCCTACTAAGTCTTTTAACTAGAATTCTCAATAGAGGCACTACTCCACTTTCTATCTCTTAAGACAATATTAAAGATCGACTCCCAGTTCTCACCATTGACAAAGCTATTTGGAATAGGAGGACTTGGGAAACCTTCATACTCAGTAGGCTCCACACTCCAGGTAACTTTCTTACCTTCCTTCTTAAGTTCGTTTCTATATTTACAAACGTGATTAAGTGCCCACTCGTGACACTCAGTATACCGCCGCCAAATCTTCCTAGTCACTGGAGTGTATATACGCACGTCATATTCATTGGTCTCTAGGAAGCGAGTTACTAACACATACACTTTTTCTTCTGCCTCAGGTATGGCTAAGACAGTGTATCTCCCAATCTTATAAGGAAACGCCCCTCCCACGGTGAAGGGTTTCAAATCCCGGAGTAGGCACGAGATGACCAAAGAATTAATATCTGGTAATACCCTTCCTTCAACCTTCTCCCAAATATGCCTGCTTCCTAGAAAACCAACATTCTCCTCAGCCATAACAGACTCCTTTTCATTGTCAGGTGAGAGAAAATTCAAAAGAAGCTTCGTCTTGAACTTCGAACCGACGTACAAAGGTATTGGAAAACAGAGTTTTTGGTCGCATGACTAAGTCATTCTCTCTTGCCTTACCAACCACGGCAATAGCTTCTAGAAGAGGCACCCAGTCTCTCCTGTCAGTGAAGCTATCCGTAGTCAGAAAACTATGAAGTCTTTCGAATTGCCTAACTCGTTTCCCCCAAGTCACTTTCTCATGCAAGCTTCGAAGTAACTCCCTTATCCTTGAAAGATGAATGTATACTCTTCTCAAGCACTCTAAATAACCTTCTTCCACTTTTATTCCTTCCTGAGCATAAACCCTCACGTCAAGCTCGTCCGTCTTGAGAAATGTGACCACTGGAACATAGAATACTAAACGCCCTTCCTTACAGACGTCGTGTCTCAATATCTCGAACGGGCTATCAGTCTCAGTTACTTTATCTAACCATCCTCTACCAATGGTCACAATCGTAATTGACGTAGAGTTTTCACATTCCAGTATCATTGCCTTGGGCTGCTCCTAGCGCCTCTAACCAGACTGTCCGCATGGTGCTGTCTAGATAGGATGGTCTCATCTCTCGCATGCAGCATCACTCTCCTGCCGTCCGAACTCTTGCAATCTAGCAAATGCCTAATCTTTGTCTGATTCGTAATTGCTCTAAAAGCAGCCGCCCACATAAGCTCAAGGTAGTGCTCTACCATGCCAATCTCATCGCGCCTACCTAGCCTAGTGTCGCATCCTCTCGCGACCCCGATGACAGTCGCTCGTTGCTCATCTAGATAGACCTCGAAGCAGAAGCTATCTCCGTCATCAGAAATGTAGACATCTCTTGGCATGGCTCACCACACTCGGTCCCTAAGTACCGCGTTGAGGATTGGTCCCCAGTCCTTCCCGTCACAGAAGCTAGCGGGCACAGGCGGATTTGGGAATCTCTCAAATTCTCTAGGCAGGACACTCCAAGTCACTTTCTTCCCTCGTTGTCTCAGCAACAGCCTTTCATCCAGAACATATTCAACAACAGCTATCCAACACGCCTCATAATCGATCCCTCTCCTTGTCTCAGCAGCTACGTATGGCCTCACGTCATAGTCATCTGTATTAAGAAACCGAGCTACAAGGACGTACAGGATCACCGAGTCGTGTTCACAAGTCACACACCTCTCAATGATGTACGGGAAAACACCCCCTGCCGTGATCCTAGTGAGCGCCTCTATCGCTTTCGTTACTGCTGACATTGGCTGCTTACCAGGTTTGCCTCCTCAGCGCTGCATTGATGATTGGCTGCCAGTTCCTACCATCACATAACACTTTAGGTACTGGCGGGGTAGAAATCCTCTCATAAATCCTAGGCAGTAAGCTCCAACTCGTTTCTATCCCTTGCTGTCTCAACTGATCCTTCTCGACTTTGACACACTCCACTATGACATCCCAGTTGGTAAAGAAACTCTGATCCCGATCAGTCCCTTCTAGGATGTTGGGTCGAATATCATAATGATCATTGTCAAGGAATATAGAGACAAGCACATGCACAGTCGTTGAATTTTTCACACAAGTAATGCATTTGACAAACATATAAGGGAAGGCACCACTGCTCGTGACACGAGTTAGTGCTTCTAGGACATTATACTCTTCAGTCATCGTCTGGTTTCTGACTTATAGTCTTCTCAAGCCAAGGGTCCAGAAAACAAATTTCAAACCCTGTCTGAATTACTTCAGATAGACTTCTGCAAGAGGTCCCTCCTCTCGGGGCTCCTCTTAGCCGAAAAGTCTTTCTGACCTGAGCCAGACCTTGTACAAAATACGCTAGACTGCTGCCTAGTCAAAAATTATTGTGACCAAGGTCCGCTCCTAGGAACTCAAGATTTTTTAGTCCCCGGCAACGGCGCCATTTTTTGTCGCGCCCCCACTGCTTCAAGGGTCTGGTTGGATATCCTTCCCCGGACCGAGCTCAGTAGGTTGGAGGACTCGCAGACTGTCACGCAGGATTTTTGATAGGTATAAAAATTGAGGTGTGTTCAGAGGCAGTCACACTTTATCATACAGCCGAGTAGTCACTGACAGGGTTATCCCTCCTGCCAGCGGCGACACGACTTAGAGTGAGGCGTTCGGGTTTATCGCCTGCACCTGACCCCGTATAAAGGATAGACTCAAGGTTAGCAGAGTCCCTATCATTCAGGAGTCCTTCAAGCTGCCTTGAGTGTAACCCGTATAAAATAAGGAGGAAAAATAACAAACATGCATCATAGAGCAATTGACACTGACAAAATGAGAAAACCTGAAACCAGACTCTGCAAGAGTATGATCAGAGATACGAGACTGAAGAGTAGTACACAGAGTATGCAGGAAACAACTATTGGAGGGCTGCAGTCACTAATAAATAATAATATTGTAATCCATCATAGTGACTGAAAAGAGAGAAGCTCAATCAATGATAATAAGCGGTACCCCCTCGTGAGTTAGTGCTGCTGTCTGGGACTCCATATCTGGCGCCTCGTTATTGAGAACTCGCGTGGCTATCGACTCTGGGACCACATAGCTGATGTTGAGAGGCGCTGCTAGATCAATTTTGTAGATGTAGGTCATGCATCTAGCCATCTACTCGTCTGTGACGCTCCTGAGATAAAGCTTCTCCACAAGAATGATATCGCCTGAAGCTTCTATCAATATCTCAATACGTCCTCTCCCACCAGAGTAGATATAGGAAACCTCGAGAAAGTGATCTCCGTAAAGAGGTTTTTGATAAGCCTGCATAGCAAAGTCTGTCCCGACCAAATCACTATAGCCATTACCGAGGTATGGGACCGGACCCTCCCCTCTTGGGGGACCAATAACTGTCTCAGACCTAGGGTCGTCTAACATGTAGGAGTCAATCACCCTCAAGAAGATACTGTGCAAGAAGATGTGCGATCCTTCTCAATGTCGCCCTCCGACGTCATCACACGCTGGTCTCCGGCGCTCATGTCGTTGTCCATAAGCTCAACCCCTGTGAGTGTTCTAGTCGAAATAATTGCCAAGATCAAGGTCACTCACAGAGCAGCGCTCTATATCCGACTCATCTGTCTCTGATTTCGGGGCACACGTAGTGATTGGGACTCCGGATCTGGTTATCTCTCTCTGGATCCGGTCGTCTTTCCGCCTCTTCTCCTTGCTGCGGGGCTCACTAAGGGGCTTGGGGTTGCATCCATCAAAATCGAAAAGCACACCCCAGGACCTGAAAGGTACGCGAGGGAACACCACGTGCAGCCAGTTGTCCCTCCAATAGCTCTCCCTGCGAAATATGTAATCCGCAATCCTATCGTACGTGGTGCCCTTCACTCCCGTCTCTGCCCTCTTCACCGAGTAGGTGATCACGAGCGTGTGTCTCGAGGTCGAGGACTCATTAGCCGTGATAGTGAAATTCTCATGTTCTGCATGTCTGTAGCAGAATCTCTCGATCAATCTACCCCACTTAGGGGTAGTCTCACCACGTCGGGCCAACTTGGATGGAATGCACGCTCTTTCATGCAAATACTCCCTCCAAGACCTGGCCAGATGACAATCGACAACTCAATGTGGAGGCCTGTCTGAATGGCTTGGCTGAACTGCAACTCGATAAAGGGCCCGCCTAAATGGGCCCGGCTGAACAACAACTCAATATAAAGCCCGCCTTAATGGGCCCGGCTGAACAACAACTATATCAGAAGAAAGGGCCCGCCTGAAGGGGCCTGGCTGAAAACTGCAACAATCTCGAGAGGTGGGCTCGCCTCAAGGGGCCCGACTAAACAGCAATAATCTCGAGTAGGCCCGCATGAAGGGCCCGGCTGAACAACAACAATCTGAAGAAGGCCCGCCTGAAGGGCCCGGCTGAACAGCAACTGATCAGTAGAACATCTCATGCACAGGGACCAGTCACAAATGCTGAATGTACTGGGGCTAGACTGAGCCAGGTCATCTGTGCAGGGACTGAACTGCCAATGATATCATGTGCATGAGGTGTTGCTGATAAGCAAAGAAGTAAATCAACGGGAGCATGATGGCAAATCATCTCAGCTAGCAATCCTATGCTTGGGCGCACAAGGGCACGCACTTAAACGACAACATCTAGCCTGAGCGCACACATATCCAGCGCAAGTGCACACGGGCGCACACTCAAATAACTATATCCAGCCTGGGCGCACACGGGCGCACACTCTGATAGCAATATCTGGCCTGGGCGCACAGGGGGGCGCGCTCTAACTGTTATTCCAGGCTTGGGCGCGCATGGGCGCGCACTTTAACCGCAATGTCAAACTTGGGCGCGCATGGGCGCGCACTCTCAAGCTTGCGTGCTTACGGGCGCGCACTCTAACAACAATATCAAGCTTGGGCGCGCATGGGCGCGCACTCTCAAGCTTGGGCGTGCATGGGCGCGCACTCTAATAGCAATATCGAGCTTGGGCGCGCATGGGCGCACACTCTCAAGCTTGGGCGCGCATGAGCGCACACTTAAATATAATATCTGGTCTGGGCGCGTGCGGGCACGCACTTAAAAATAATATCTGGTCTGGGCGCGTGCGGGCGCACACTTAAAATTAATATTCAAAATTCAATGTTTGCTTGGGGCCAATATACTACTGCTTGTGACAGGATGGAGTGATTACTGTGCGCAAGACTTGGCCTTCTCTTAGGGTCTGACCACTATTGTCATCAATGCAGACTAAGTACTCAGTGGAATCGAACACTGGTACCCCTGGTTCGGAGTTGGTCATGTATGCCACTCATGATGCGCAACAGCGCACAGTTACGAACAACAGAAAATGACCCTCAGTCATGGTGCGCAATAGCGCACAGTTTCGAATAACAAAATGGTTTTCAATCATAGTGCGCAACCGCGCACAGATGCGAATAGCAAAACGATTCTCAATCACGGTGCGCAACTGCGCACAGATGCAAATAGCAAAATGGTTCTCAACCACGGTTCACAACAGCGCACAGTTGCAAATAGCACAATGCTTAGAAATGGTCCTGACAAATAGCACAATGCTCAGTAATAGTCCCGACGAATGGCAAAATGCTCAGAAATGGCCCTAATGAATAGCACAATGCTCAGAAATGGCTCTTGCGAAATGACACTGTTCAGAAAATAGCTTTTGCGAAATGACACTGTTCAGAAATAACACTTGCGAATAGCACTATTCAAAAATCGCTCTTTGGGAATAGCACTGTTCAGAAATGACACTGTTCAGAATAGCACTTGCGAATAACACTATTCAGAAATGGCTCTTTGCGAATAGCACTGTTCAGAAATAACACTTGCGAATAGCATTGTTTAGAAATGACTCTCAAGTATGGCGCGAGCGGCGCACTGTTCAGATATGGCCCTCAAGCATGGTGTGAACAGCGCACAACATGGTGCGAACGGCGCATTGTTCAGATATGGCCCTAAAGCATGGTGCGAACAACGCACAACATGGTGAGAACGGCGCACTGTTCAGATATGACCCTAAAGCATGGTGCGAATAACACACAGCATGGTGTGAACGACGCACTGTTCAGATATGGCTCTCAAGTGTAGTGCGCATGTTGCACACAACGAAATGCTCAATGTGACCGTGCGATCTGCCCGGTATGACTGCCCAAAATAAAGTCTGAATCGACTTAATATTTGGTATGGCTGCACAAGTGGTCTCAGAATCGGTTTGATACTAGGTGCGACTGTGCTAGCAGTCTTTAAATCAACTTGTTTATCAACGTGACTGCGCTGGCAGCCCCAAAATCGACTTGATACTCGGTATGACTGCGCTGACAGTCTCAAATTCGACTTGTTTACTCAGTGAGACTGCGCTGGCAGTCTCAAAATCGGCTTGTTTACTCAGTGCGACTGCGCTGGCAGTCTCAAAATCGGCTTGTTTACCCAGTGGGACTGCGCTGGCAGTCTCAAAATCGGCTTGCTTACTCAGAGGGACAGCGCTGGTCTAAAAAATCGGCTTGTTTACTCAAAGGGACTACGCTGGTCTAAAAAATCGGCTTGTTTGCTCAGAGGGACTGCGCTGGTCTAAAAAATCGTCTTGTTTACTCAAAGGGACTGCGCTGGTCTCAAAATCGGCTTGTTTAGTCAGAGGGACTGCACTGGCAGTCTAAAAAATTGGCTTGTTTCCTCGGTGCCTAATGCAGCTGCGCAGACATAGTAAAAAGTTGCCCTTAAATACAGTGTGCGCATACACAGTTCGGTTTCAACTTTCAAGTGTGCCGAAACACACAGTTTGATCGCGACCCTCAGATATAGCGTGTGAGCTCAGAGTTTATGACCAATCAGATACAAAGTTCAGGTAAGTGCTCTCAGATCAGATATAGCACGTACACAGCTCACGGAGGGTGAGTGAAAGGGAAATAGAGGTGGTTGGGAAGAAGAGGGAGTGAAAGGGAAGATGACAAGAGAGAGAAGAAAAGGAATGAGAAAGGGAAAGTGGGAGGTCAGTCTTGCCCCCCCCCTTTCCTTATCCCTTCCCTGGCTTGCCTTCCGCTTGACTCTCTTGCCTCCTGCTCCGTGCTCCTCTCTTACTCCTGCTGGCAAGTCGCTGATCTTTGACTCATGCTCTCCGCCTCTTGCCGTTCCGTCAGGGCTGAAGTGATCCAGCTGCGTGCGCCACGTATGCTGATCTGTGCCCTTGGGTGACGTGGCCTCTCTTTTATAATGGAGAGGCCAAGGGATCGTGGCTGAGTGCTGCAGTCGTATGGTCGGGGCTGTGGTCAAACTCTAGACCAGGCCTATGCTAAAAATAGCAGCAGTCCCGACCTCAGGATATAAAGAGTCAGTCCTGTCTTTAGAACTGGACTGGCGTAGGCCCAGTCTCGGGTAGATGAACAGTCAGTCCCACGCTAAAAATAGCGTGGGGCTGTGTTATTTTTAGAACGGGACTGGTGCAGGCCCGACTTTGGGAAACGAACAGTTAGTCCTGTGCTAAAAATAGCACATGACCCTATTTAAATTATTCGTCCCTGGCTGTTCATCTATATGGCTTACTTAGGGCTGTTCCTTTCTTGGCCAGGTTACGCGGTCGTGTCGGCTCGGTCCCAGCCGGTCAATCTTAATTATCTCGCTAACCCTTGGTCTGTTTCAAGTGCCGTGTGGACCGGACCCCACTAATTGACCCATTACGGTCGCGTCGGTCGAGTCCAACGAGGAAGATCAGTTCTCCAGGGGACCGTACGATCGAGCCGTCTTTCCCTCGGTTTCGGCCGAGGGGAAATCTAATCGATGCGTTAGGGCTTTGCTTGACCATGACTGCGGACGCAATTTTGACGCAGCGCGGGAGTTGACCGCGGCGAGTCAATTTTCGCTGCTGCGCCGCATCATCTTCCGACAACGGCGGGCTAGCGACCGGGGACAAAGCCCGATGCCCTGCATCGACACGTGTTCGAACTGGGGGACGGGGGGATGGGGAGGGGATTCGGCTCCGTCGCCTCCGCGCAGGTGTACTCGAAGTCTCGGCAGCAAGGTCCCCATCGTCGTTCTTGGATGGCTCGGGATCCTTGGTTGGGTCGTTCGGGATCGGCAGATCCGCGCCGCTTGCGTACTCCAGTGGCTGCTTCTCGGCCGCAATTTCTTCTCTCCGTCGCGCTGCCGCCTTGGGATCCTCCTCCTGAACCTCTGCGTGATCCGTCTCCTCTCTCAGATTCTCCTACTCAGATCCTTCCTCTTCCTCCAACTGATCTTCTTCTTCTTCTTCTTCTTCACTCTCCGCCCTCGATTCTTCCTCGTTGTACTCACTGTAGGTTCCTTCTTCCTCTGCGGTTTCTTCTTCGCTTTCGTCCTCCACGTGCGCTTCTTCTGCCATGGCTCTCTCCTCCACCGCTGTTCGAGGCGAAAAGAAGAGGACATCGATGATCCCTCGGGGGTTCACGTACTCTGCGCGCGACGGGTAACTACCACCTCCCGTTCGATCCTTTAAGCAAGCTGACCACTGCAGGTACGACGTTAATCTTCGCGAGAGAACGTGTGGCACTGGACTCTCGTCACACTGCGATATGATGTCGAGGGGGAGGTTGTCGATCAACTGCGCAAACCGGATCGTGAGTTCCCACACGATCATCTGCCGGTGGCCTGTTCTTACTGCTCCGAAGACGAACCCGAGGAGATCTCCTTCCACTTCCGTTCTCCAGGCCTGGATGATTAACATCTCCACGCTCTCCCTTGCAGCACGATGCTCGTTGTCCCGTATCCACGTCAGTTCCACTTCGACCAGGCATAGCGAAAGAGTGAGGTAGAGCTCACACCAGATTTCCCAGTGTCTTGGTTCGATGAGGGGAACGACGAGTGGCTGGATACAGAAAGAAAGATAGGGATGGAGAGCAGACTGCCAGAAACTGGGGAAGAGAGAGGGGAGGGCAAAGGTTGAGAACTGGGATCGGTTCATCGAGGGCGCAGAAAAGGGACGAGCTCCGGGAGCGCTACAGCCGTCTCGCGTCAGGACGTGCGGAGCCTGTCGACGTCGACGCTGTTGGTGACGATGAGGTTGTCGCCATGCCACGCAAGCCACCGACTCCAGTCCTGTGCTAACTGTTCACCACACTCCTTAGCAATTTCCGGATTGTCGTATGGCTTGTAGGATCCAGCGCGTTGATGTCCACGTTGAAGACGGCGACGGTAGACACGTGGCTAACCCCTGGCGCCTAAAGCCGTTGATAAGCCGATGCCTCGGCCAACACGAGTGTCCGGCTATGCGCCGCAAAATGGAACTCTGCTGCTGCATACACCCTAATAGTGCTGAAGAACTGAGCAAATCGGAGAAAATCCGGACTGATCCGTGGATGATGGACTTGTCTGATGGCCGAAATATCGCCGCGTGGTGCCAGCATGTGCTCATCAAGAACCTGTTCGATGGAAAAACTCATGGCGATGGCGGCGGGGACGGAGTATCAGAAGGGGAGCGAGAGAGAGAAGGAGAGGGTGATAAGCAGTCATCGTCCTCTTCCGTGCTGGAGGAGGAGGCAGATGAAGGTGGAGATGGAGAGGAAGGGAGGGGCCGCAGATAGGACACGTGGCCAGTGATAGGGCGGGCAGATAGGTTGTCGGAGACCTCAGGCAGGAGTTGCACCGTGTTCACTCCGTTCGGACCAAGCTCGACTACGCAAAATCGCCCGAAGAATCGTGGTTCTAGCTTACCCTGGCGCGCACATTTCCTCACCTGCACGATGTCCCCCAATCTATACTGGGGCCGTGGTCCTGCCGACTCCTGCGTTCCCATTGTGGGCCTCGTAACTGCGGACCTGTCGGCCGTGGGCCAACTCAGTCATTCTCTGGCGCTTCCGGGCTAATCGGGGATGGGACTGCTCCATTAGCTCTGGGTGCCGCTTGGCCTTGTCTCGAACTGTGGCCCTCGTGGGCCGTCGGTTCATCGAAGATTCATCCAGGAGGCTCGGTATTGAAACGCAAGCCACACTATTGGTTCGTAATTGAAAGGGGCTCAGACCTGTCGATTCGTGGGGCGTTCCTCGATGGACTGCCAAGATGTGATCTACGATATCGGGCCAGGGTCTCGGATCCTGTGCCACGATATTTCATCGCAGTGCAGTCTTAATCACCCTATGTGCGTTCTCTACCAGCCCGTTAGACTGTGACATGTGGGGTGCAGTATTCCAAATGGCGATGCCGTGTATGACCAGGTTCCTCAAAACTTCCCGCTGAATTCCGCCCCATTATCGGTCAGGATCTCTTCTGTGTCCTGATGCATTCCCAGAAAACGGTTGACGTATCGCGCGATTTCAGCCGCCTGTCACGTTCGACATGGATATGCCTCGATCCATTTCGAGAAGTTGTCTACAAATACCAGTAGGATTGAATACTCACAATTATTAGGTCCAGGGGGCACCACAATATCGGTAGTGTCCATAGTAACCCTTTGAAAAGGTCGTTCAACTACTGTCGGCACTATCAATCTCAGTGGCTGAATCGGCGCCTTGTCAGCAGCGCAGACCTGACAGTGTTGGACGATGAATTTAACATCGTCGCGAATGTTGGACCAATATCACTCATTTTTATCGATTGTCGCTTCAGTGATCCGTACGGCAAAGTGGGCTGCGGTTTCCTCATGCGCTGTCTTAACCCAGTCAAACCTCATGAACGGGTGCGGCACTACCATCCAAATCCCACTACCATCCATTTTCCACTTCTCTAATCGACCCTCGTTCCAGCGATAGTCCGGAGCCCTTTCATTGGCCCTCCTCCGGTCCTCCTTAGTGAAGTCCTGGAGAGGGTTACCTACCAAGGTGGCAATTAGAGCAATATTCGTCCATACCTCGGCCCTTCTAAATTTCCGGGTTTTTTCTAACCCTTCCGACGTGGCTTGGAGAAAGCGAGCCTGGGTCGGGATCTTGTCGACTCGACACAAGGGGCACAACCAAGGCTTGTCGCCATTTCGATACTGAATGCAAGAGCCATGGGATCGCGCGACACACTGTCGACAATCTATCCACCCAACATAGCCTTCCCCATTGGGATGCGTAGGGACAGAGTAAACGAGTGAAATCGCTTCGCAAAAATAACAAAATTTATCGGGAAGAGAGAGAAGAGATGAAGGTGAGAGGGGAGAGAGAGGAGTTGCAAGATTACCTCCATCCCCCATTGCCACTTGTCTGCTTCTTGCCACGTAGAAGGACTGTCACTTGTCCGTACTTGGGTTCGTTCGGCGATTCTGGCTCCTTCCACGGAATGATTTCTTCGCCTTTGGGTACTTTAGCGGGTCGACGTAGACGTGTCAACCCGTCGGCGTTCCCGTGCCTCTCTGTCCTCCGATGGACGATGTCGAGATCGTATTCCTATAGGCGCACCGCCCAACGCCCAATCATGCCCGTATAATTAGTGAGCCTTTTGAGAGCCAGCAGTGGCTCGTGATAAGTCACAAGAAGAAACTTCTGTCCGTAAAGATACAAATGGAAATGTTGGATTCCCCAGACCATGACGTAACATTCGCCTTGCGCGGCCGAATCGTTTCTCCGCTCGTCTGGCACCATACGGGATGCGTATTCGATGACGTGTTCTCAGCCGTCGTTCCTCTTTTGCGCAAGAATGGTGAAAATTGCCTCCGACTGCCAGTCCGTAATGAGAATGAACTGCTTCGTAGGGTCGGACCAGATCAAAATAGGTGTTGTGGCAAGGGCGTCGTTGAGGGTGGCGAAACTTGCTCGTAGTCGGCGTCCCAACTGAGAGGCTGGTCGTTCCTCAGTAAGTTTGTTAAGGGCCTTGCTATTGCGGCAAAACCCTTGATGAAATGACGATAATACGGCGCTAGTCCCAAGAAGGCTCGAACCTGCATCAGCGATGTGGGAACGGGGATATCCTTCACCGCCGCGACCTTTCTCGAGTCCGGCTGCAGTCCTCCCCGTGTCACCATGTAGCCCAAGAACAAGATCTCTGATAATAAAAACTCGCTTTTCTCGAGTGCAATATTGAACCCAGCGTCTCTCAGAGCTCCCAGTGTCCACTCGATATGTTGTGCGTGCGCGTGATAGGTTTCTGAGTAGACTAAAATGCCGTCCATGTACACGATGACGTAGAAGTTTATCATTCCTTGGGTCAGTCGTGCCTTGTTGACGAAGTTCCAAAACGTCACATTCATAGCCCGCTCAAACCTGGCAGGCGCATTGCAAATCCCCATCGGGCACTGGACCCACTGCCACGTGCCCTCAAACAATACGAAGGCCGTTTTCGGTCGATCTTCCTCCTTAACCAGAATGTGATGGAAGCCGTGACAAATATCAAATTTACTAAAATAATTAGCACACCCAATCGCATCCAGCAAATCATCAATCCGGGGGAGGGGATACACATCTTTAATCATAATATCATTCAGCTTCCGATAATCGATGGAAATGCGAATCGACCCATTCTTCTTCGGCACTAATACTACCGGGAATGACCATGGTCCAGTGGCGGGCTCGATCCATCCATTAGCTTCGAATTTCCGAATCCTCTGAAGCGCCGTTTTCCGCTCCACTAGAGAATATCTGTAAAGTTTACAGTGGATCGGGGAATGGTTTCCGGTTTGAATCTCGTGCTGTATGACCAGTGATAGTCCAATGTCTGTGTCTGTCACGCTAACCCCTTCCTGGTATTCCTTTAGGATGTCTGCGATGAGGTGGTGGATCTCGTCGGATACATAGTGGGGTACGTGCAGTTCGTACGACTGGTTCCATATTCGCACATCGATCTATTTCGTACTTACCCGCTTAGTGGTTTCAGGCGGGGGTGCGAAGATAAATGAGTCATCCGACCGCCAAGAAAATATCGTAGCCATAACTTGCGCATCTTCTTCTCGGATGGCTATGTGTTCTTCCGGGGTTACCCCATCGCGAATATCTTGCCATGGTACCGATTGGGTCGCAATTTTAATCCCGAGTCCGGGGTCAGGGCGCTAAGGGGGTTTCAAAGAATTGGCCTCCGCCCCTAAGCGTAGCAATCGTATCTCTTTTGCGAGTGGCAAAAGAGATCGCGAGAGGCTCGTGATGTCGCAGACGTGTCTCTTGTCGTTGTATCGCGCAAGGAGAGGGGAGATACCTTCGTATAGGGTTCGAGGTGGTTCCAAAGAACCGACCATCCTTGATATCTGTACGAGAGGTTCTCCCAGAATCATCGCTTGTGTCCTTTACAAGTTTCGATCAATCAGGTTTAATGGTTTAGCGTTCACTCGTTGCGTAGGGTAGCAGATGCGCTGTCGCGCCAGCTCCAGAATCACCGCATCATCCTCATCACTTTTGTCCGCGTCTTTGATGATTGCTCATCGTCCACGTAGTTTTTCCAGGTGATCACATGGAGAGTTCCAGCCATTACCTGAGAAACTTGCAGGGTTATATTAACATTAGTATGAAGGGTCAGTCTCATAGGTATGGCGTAGGGTTTTCCTCCCGTGTTTCGGAGAATAATCGATCGTCTTTCAAAGTCCAGATTGGCTCGCAGAGTCATAAGAGCAGGTAAACCCAAAAGAACATCATAAGTGCGGACATCCAATACTACGACATCTCCAAGAGTGTGCACCTTACCCAATCGAAAAGCAACATTGGTCATTTATCCCACTGTTTTGATCTTTTCCTCATCTGCTGAGACGAGCTGATCCTTCTCCATAAGCAATACTAAGCATAATGATGTAATCAGATCTTTCTTTCTTCCAACTCTTTCGACTACTCGTAGTGAGATGGCTAAGACAGCTGCTCCAGAATCAATAATAGCGTTGTACGAGACTCCCCATACTTTGATATCACATTCTGTGGATTTCCATGGAATCGCTTTGATCCGTAGGAGGTGATCATCTTTCTGGATTAGTCCCAAACGTATGGGGTCCGACGTACCAGCAGCGTGTTCATCTGGTGGCGGGTTTTTCGCTTTGTGTTTGTTGTTCGGGCGAGGGCGAACCGCCTCCGGTTTGCTTTGCAATGTTGCAACATGCGCTTATTGGCTTGTTCTGATATCGAGAGTAGATGACCGATCGGAAGAGGAATCCGATGGTCTAATGCCCGTACAATGTTCAAGACGCCGATTTCCCCGGTGACAAAGGTGGGTCCTCCCGACTCCATTTCTCCTGGAGAAGGTCTCCACTCCGCCACTCCCCTTTGTTCAGGTGCGGGCCTGATTGTCCTAATCATGCCCAATCCTGGGTAGCCAAGCGTTACATATTGATCCTACGGAATGAGCTCAATTGCTCCTTCCGTAGTAGCCAATGCACTTCCACTTCCTTCCATTTCTTCCATTAGTGCTCCCACTCGCCCTGGTCCGTTAGCGATCGGGGCTGCGGCTACTGGTGCGGCTCCGATCCATGGTTGTGGGGGTCGATGAGGGCAATCTCGGGCTATATGCCCACACTGGTGATACGTGTAACAGACGTTCAAATTACCAGCAGGCCCTCCGAGAGCGGGTGTTGCAGCCAGCCCGTGTTGAATCGGGACGGCCCATACTGCTATCGGTTGCATCGACCTCACCATCGCCTCTATTCGAGCGTTGTGTTCCCGTTGTGCCATTTTGCTTTCCTGGATCAGATTGACCAGTGTTTTGGTCAGTTCAACAAGGCGGTTGATTCATTCGGTCGTGCGAGACTTTCGATCGGAGGTGGGGGTGTCGTCATCACGGAAACTGGCATGCCCATAATCACACTCGGGGCTAGTCGTTTGGGGCTAATCTGTTCCAAATAGGTGACAGGGCCAAACACAAATCCCATGTTTTCGAACTTCAACAGAAAAATTTCTGTGAAATAAATAATCATTCTATATTAAAATTACATTCTAAATTTTAAATTTTCATTCTATCTTAAAAAATATCATTCCAATTTTAAAATTTTTCGTCTTATTTGAAAATTTTCCTTCCTATAATGGGGTATCCCTTCTTATTTGAACTGCATGCTAGAGATGGAATGAAAGTCTGGATGAGTTCATGGAATATTTTAATTGGACTGTTCTTCTAAGTAAGGAATTCCAGTCATAAATAAGCTCATCTAATCTAAATTAGAAGATATTTGTTGTAGTAGAATGAAAGTTTAATTAAAATATTTCATAAACTCATCCAGACTTTCATTCCATCTTGAACAAATAGATGTCGTTGGAAGGGAAAACTCATATTTGGATGGGAACTTATCAAATAAAACTGGAAATTTGAGAATTGGACGAACGTTGGAATGATAATTTGTATATATGAAGGATTTTTTTTTTATGGAATATTTTTTCAACTTTCATTTCTTGTGGGAATTTTTCTGTTGTTATTCTGTAGCGCGGCCAGCTCGGCTTTAACTCTCGCCAGTTCGGACGAGTCTCCTTCCCTAGGATAACCCTCTCCTTCTAGGAAACTCGCAGCGAACTTTCGTTCCATCTCTTCCGCTGCGGCCATAATCTGTTGCAGTGTGTGATTGATGGGGGAGAACTGTTTTCGCAGTTTTGCCCTCATCTCTCTGTTGTGAAGTCCGTCAATGAACAAACCTCTACCTACCTGTTCGCCTCGTTTGGTCTTTACAAACATTCAGTAAAATCGATTTCGGTAATCAATGACAGACTCGAGGGGTTTTTGGACTCGATCTTTAATCATAAAGAAGGCCTGTTTCAAATTGATATAATGGAATCGGTTCAGAAAGTCTCGCTCGAATGTCGGAAGATCTACCCATTCATAGGTGCTAAACCAATGATGAGCGTCTCCTCCTAATTGAGCGAGAATGTTTACCTGTGCCTCATTGTCATCGTACTGCTGAGCTCGGAGCGTGGCCAGCCATGCTCCAACAAGGTGGTGAGTGGGATCGAATAGATATAGATCGGATGGGGCCATGGGTACCCGTGCTCGTTGTGTGGGTTGATTAGGATTTAGTTGCTGATTGGGGTTCTGTTGTGGGTTCGGGTTCTGTTGATTAGCGTTCATATTGGCCGCTCGTCGAGCTGCAGACCGACTTCTTGTAACGACGGGGTCGCGTTGATGCACGTTCCGAGGTCGAGGTCGCCCTCTGTTAGCCAGATCGCTTCAATCTCAGTTATCGCCCTGCAAATCCTAAAACCCTGCCACGTGTCGGCTCCGATACCAACCTCACGCCCAACGCGACTTCCTGATCGGAGTGGGATGTGGGCCTGGAAGTGCGGAAAAAGGGGTGTGCCAAGGATTTTTGGGAAAGTGGGGGTGGAGTCCCAGGTCAGAAGTGAGATCTCCTATGGCAGGGGTTCAAGGGCATAGGTGCAATAAGGCTAAGGGACGGGTTTTTTTCGGTCTGATGGCGGTCGATATTGCGCAGCATAAGGCAGATAGCATGCGCGGTGCATCCTGGGTCATCCGATCCGCTTGCTTTAGTGGCGGTGGTTCGGGAGAGGTCCGTCCGTAAGGGTTGCGATTTCTATGAGTCGGACCTCCGGGTGGGGACACGTGGCGATGGTCGTCTCATGTTATGCTCCGTAGCTCCCGAGGCTCGGCGGTTGCCGCGTCGTCTGCAATTTCTGCACGGAGTGTGAGTCCAATACGAGGCTATGGAATTCCACGAAACCACCGTGAGCTGGTGGTATGGGAGGAGGATGTGGAAGGGAGGGAAATTGGTCGCGATAGCTACGAAGCCGGGGGATATGAAATATTGTGTGTTATAAGTAGTCGGGTAGTCGGGGCACCTTGGGTTGCTGGTTATGGCACGGTGAAAGTCCCTAGCGCACAATCGGTTTTCGGTTAGACAGGGAAATTCCGGATATCTCAGTCTAGTAAGATGTTCCCCCCCCCAGTGCTCTACGGAGTCCCGGTTCGCGATGTTCAATATCTTGTCATTCCGGCGCACGTATCTGATCGTGCTTCGATTGGCAAGGAAATTTCCGGGTATGGTGGCGAAAATTCCTATCGGCCCAAATCCTCATAAAAAGGGAATTTCACACTCATTTTGATACTGGAGGTGCCGAGTTCGTCAGTGATCGTGAATCGTCCTCGTGGGGACACGCGTAGGCCGCGCTGATCAGATCACGCTTACACGTGTGCGCACGAGGTGTTTGATCGTACACGGACTTTGGGTTATTCTTGTGCAAAAGTGAGAGTTCAATCCTACATGCAAAATCTCCATGTAGCACAGATAATCACCCTACAATCATTCTGTAATCCCGCAAACAATCATTTTCAATTATGCAAAGTGATATCGCACATATCAGGCACCGCAAGAATATTAAACATGACATCAGCAGATAACGATGATGATTAGACAAAAATGGCAACCATATCATTCGAGGGACAACATTGAGGCAAGGATGCCGAAAGAAAATGAGGGCGAGTTGCCCGAGCTGCAAACAAAAAAAAATCACAACCTCCATGCGAACAGTCCGTCGTCACGCACCAACCCACGAAGTTGTCACCTCGCTTAGTCCTCCTGTGCCAGTCAGGTTCGCCCGCGCGCTACAGTCCGTCGAAGCCCCACGCATCAACCCCGCACATTCGGCACCAGCTCATCGGGTTGCCCAACTCCCACTTCAACTCACCTCTTACTTCACTTGTGAGCAGACCCTCACTGATCGCGCTACCCCGAGATTCCAGCAGCTGTTTTAGAGAGATACCTAATCGCGCAACCGAAATTTATAGCGTGCATGCATGCGCGAAGAACAAGGAATTGCAAGGACTTAGAAGGAGAGAAGAGGAGGGAGTGCCTACGTTCTACATGGCCAGATCGCGGAGTGGGGGACGTAGCCACTCTCCACGCATCGATCCGATCATGCAGCCCGCGGGCCGACTAGACACAGGAAAGAAGAGAGAGGGCGGGAAAGACAAAGCTCTAGAAGACAGATATAGTTACAAGGGCGCCCTGCCCAAAATTATGGTTACAAGGGCGCCGACTAATCAAAGCTCTGTCGCAGTCGCAAAAAGAAGTGCGTGAGCAAAAAGCGCCGCGCGACAAAAAGAAAGTCCGAATTCCTAAATTCCTATTTATGCAAAAATGCAAAAAAAACTTTACTAAAGCACAAATCCCGAAAAGAAAGTCCGAAATTCCGAGAGCCATCAAGGGCTCGAGAATATTCGAAAAAGAAATTAAAAAAGAAGCAAAACTTCCCGCGCGATCACCGCGCCAAGAACCCGACAACAGAACAAGAAAGAAGCGACGTCAAAAATTTTTAATCGCGCCTCTGTCGGCGCGCCAGCCACTCAATCGACCATCCCGGGATTTGCTCAGCCGTGGCCCCATCCATCCGAAAAGAAGCGACGTAAAAAGACGAAGAGGCGAGGGCACCGATGCAATTTTACCTTCGATTCCGATCTCCCGTAATTGGCCCAACCTTCCCATCTTAGGACCCCTCGTTGTCATCGCGCAAAAGATCGCGCGGATCAGAAATCGGTCGTCACACCGTCATTCTGCCATGGTAGGGGATATGACTGGACTAGGGTAAAGGCTACCATGGGACGCTGGACCCAGTTTCGAGCACGATCTGAGGAATTCAGGGTAATTATGGGACACTAGACCCAGTTTCCAGCAGGTGAGGTAGGGAGCAGGAGTAGACTTGGAAAAAGATGAAGAGGTTCTCTCTCCCCTTTTCTAAAGACTTGCTCTGTTAATCCTCTAGACTCCTGTCCGTTTTCAGGTTCGCCATCGATAGGAGCGCAGCCCGTTTTCAGCTACGTTGCATAGAGTACACGCACGGGGACTTTCCGTACGAAACGTACAGGTAATTTTTGTACCGGATTTGTACGGGAACCTGTACGTCTTGTACGCCCCCGTACGAAAAAGCAAAAAAAAAAAAAAAAAAAAAAAAAACAAGTCATCAAAAAAATCCGAAAAAACAAAACGTGATGCAACAACA
>BFEA01000492.1:1089737-1100739 GCA_003427395.1 Chara braunii | reverse complement strand
TCGAGCGTATCGGTCCGACACTACTTAAGGGTTGCGTGGGACCCTCCCGGCCTCGTCACACAAGAGTTGGATCTCATTCCTCGTCGCGATACATACATGCAGCTTCCGCAAGCCGTTACGGCCGAGTGCGCCAGCCATACCTCTCGCGAGCCCCTACGACAGGATAGGGCCTACGTGAGGTACGACGTACCTCCACCTTAAGGGAGCTGTCACCTCCCTTTGGTGGGCGTATCCCCGCCGAGCTACCAGTCCACAGTACGAAAGCTAATTTGTTGCAATCGCAGAGGTGGATCAGCCGAGGACGTTTCTCGTTCGCTGTAGCATAGGGGGTACCCGCGGTATTACGCCTTTATCGGACCCGCACGCGAACCGACATCTTGGGGGGCTGAGGTCCCAAGCGCGACTCGTCGCCGGTCAACTAGGACGTATCCCACACGCCACCCGCACACCACTATAAGGAACACAAAAAGTAAAACACACACACAACATACGCACAAAACGACACAACACAAACAGCGCAACAACGCTCCTAGTTCCTCGGTAGCCATCCCATAACTTTCCGATGCGGAATCGGATAGGCGTCGCGCGCGAGACTTAGTATAAAACCGCGCGGGCGCAAGGCTTTCTCATACCGACTCTCAATGCAAGCATGCGCAAGCAGTCGCAGTGATGACGTACTATGAAGTGCCCATAATCAAGCGGTCCCTCGTGGGTCCGAGTACCGCTTATGACACTCAAGTGTCACACTCGAAGTATCGTGAGGGTCTACTCCCTCAAGATATTGCACGACTGAAGGAATAGTCGTGCGGCCGCCGCGAGACCTCAGGCTTTTGGCTTGAATGTCTTGGCAGGCGGGGCGAATAGACTCTGCGCGGGGGAAGATTCCTTCCACGCAAAGTCTAGGGCTTGGGATGTCCTGGACAAGGACCTTGAATCCCGGCCCAAGACCAACGTCCGACTAAGAACTCAAAAAAAGTATACAATCAAGAATCGGGGTTTTTCTGCCTACCTCATCCCCTATTTAGCCCTTAATACGCTGGCCCCTTGGGCCATGCGAACTTCCAACATAGGTACACGCATATATATATATATATATGTATATATCATCACAAACAAAACTGCCCGGTAAACCATAGGCAGAGAGAGAGAAGAGGACAACAAACGAGGGGCTGTGACAAACTGTTTCGTCGGATTTTCACCGACTCATCAGGAGGCTGAACCCTCAATAGTCTGCATATATATATATATATATACTAGGGGGGATAAGTATGTGACGATCACTTCTCACAATCAAAGTGGGGCTCCTCTCAACCGTATGTATATGTGTGATCGCAGACAATCAAATCCAAAATCCGAACCACAGAATATATCGGCAATCACATCAAGGAATCAAACAAGGCCCACACACTACATGGAGTCAACCCCAATCACTCTTCATACTCATACCCCTCGCTTTAGCCATGCAAGCCCCAACTTCCTGTCCAACCATTCATAATTAAATAATCGGTACCATTGTTAAATGGCCATTCAATAAAAGTCCAGGTGAAACCTTAACAAAACAATAAAAATCACCAGGGCTAAAGCCTTTTCATGTTGAGTATTGAGGGTAAATTGGAATTAAGTCGTGAACCGACGAATCGACAACCGACCTGTTATCAATGATAACAGAAGGTGATCCTCGTGGGATCAAAGCTGAATCTAACCCAAAATCCTAAATCGACTCGTTCAAGAAGACCTGTAACACAAGACAGGTCAATTCCCTTGCTAAGTCTATAAGTTCATGGAGAATAATCTCCATATCACGACCTCACCCAGATCACCCTAATTAACGAGGCTTAAACCTACCTCTAAGCAGGTGCCAAAGCAAAGGTAGATCCTGACATAATCTTCCCTACACGGAGTGGATCTCCCAGAATTGCCACTTGTCAAATATAATCTAACTCCTCTAAACTTAAAAAATTTCGGCAGCGCTTCCCGTAGGAAAAGTGTCATCGTAGAATTTATATCACCTCAAAATCAGACTTTTAATTCTAGAAAGTCAAAATTCATCAACCTCCCTGAACTGGTAAAAAATTGGGAAGCACTTCTTTTAGAAAGGAAGACTTCCCAGATTTATACTAAGTCAGATACGAATTCAAACATAAAGTCAGAGTTCTGCTAAGACAAAATTTTAACCAACTCCTTAAATTTGTAAAAATTTCGGCAGCGCTTCCCGTAGAGAAAGTGTTATTTCAAGATTTATACAAAGTTAAGTTTATAACCTGCGTAGCATGGCGAACGTGTTCGCACCCCTCCATGTTCGCACGTTCGCGCGAACAGGTCGTGAACATGTTCGTGCGAACAGGTCGCGAACATATTTGTTTTTCGTAAAAAAAAAAAAAAAAAAAAAAAAAAATATTTTTTGGTTTTTTATTTTTAACTCATGATTGGCTAAGAATTTGAACATGATTCCAAGGCAAAAGTTGCTTGTTTCATTATTTTACATAACAGATATTGTTTTCAGAATTTTTTGAGAACTTTTTTTTTTTTTTTTAAATATTTTTTATGTTCGCGTTCGGAGGGTTTTGGGCGCTTGTTCGCGTTCTCCTCTGAACGCGAACACGGTGCTACGTAGTTTATAACCTGAAATGACTTTGACCCTTCAAGGCTCAATTTTGTCTAACTTCATGAATTAGTAAAAATTTGGGCAGCACTTCCTTCAGAAAAGGAGGCTTCCCAGATTCTTACTAAGTCAAAAAGCCAACAAGATCGGATTCTGAAGAAGACAAAGTTTTTACTACTCCCTGATTTTGTAGAAATTTCGGCAGTGCTTCCCGTAGGAAAAGTGGCTTACCAAGATTTATACAAGACCAAAGTATAACAAAATATCCTAGAAAATGCAGAAATCGATCTAAGTAAATTAAACTTGACTCAGACAATGCAGGAATTGAAACTAACTCTTATGGCTCTAGCACGTGGTGAGCAACTAAAGCAACTACCTATCAAACTGAAACTTAGACTAAGTAGTGACGTCACTCAAACACATGCAGGCTAAACTACAAAGGTGAGTACTCTCACCAGCCCAAGTTGCTTCACATTAAGATAGTTCATGAATCTTTAGATGCCTCAACCCTTATACCCAACTTACATATGGCACAAATGCTAGACCATTCGGCTTGGAAACAATGTCCAGCGTGCCTTAGGATATACACGAACAGATTGCACTACTACTTTTCTCTTCTTTGGGCATTTGGTTAGACCATTCGGCTTGGAAACAATGCTTAACCGCCATGAACTATTTAATATCCAAACTTTAGTAATTCTTTGATTTCGTTCTCAAAAAGAAAAAGCAAATATGGGCAGGGAACTTAGCCATTCGGCTTGGAAACAATGATCAGCTTGCGCGGTCAATTTCCAATTATATTTCGTAATTTCCTTTCTTTTCTTAGTGATATGGCTTAACGTTGGGCCATTCGGCTTGGAAACAATGCCCAGCTGCCAGTTCACATGCAAATATATATAAAATACTTCCTTTTATACTCATGTTGTACATATGTGCGTGGTTTTCAGGCTAAGTCATTCAGCTTAGAAACAATGCTCAACCTTAGACAAAAAATCCTCCCTCGGAATGAAACAGGAAAACCCTTTCACATCAGGCAAGCCCCCAGAAAATAAACATAGCAACCAGGTCATTCAACTTAGAAATAATGTCTGACCCTTCATAAAACAATCAAATAAACACAGTCGTGAGCCATAAAGCTTAGAAACAATGCTTAGTCCTTGGTTGACCCGGCCAAAGGCATGCAGTCTGCCTTCCTCCCACCTTCCCCCAGTTCATCCCCTTAGTCTACTTTCAGTCAAAGTAAAAATGAAACTTAAGCTTCACTCTTATATCTTCTTTCCATTCCCTCTGATTATGTCCTGAACAGAAAGCAAGAATCATAAGGACAGTCTCACACATACATCAGCCAAACTAAGGAGGGATAGGCAAACATGGGTAATATGAGGTGATAAAGGTAGAAAGATAATATACCTGATGGTTTCCTGCCTCCAGAACCTCGCCTAGGTTCCGACAGAGCTCCCCCAATCGGTGGGTGGACTCCCCACAGAGTCTTGATGCGGTCCTACGGGTTTCAATCCTGCCTGCCGCCTTCCTCTCGTAACCAATAGACCAGACTTAGAGTGAGAAGGGCAGAAAGAGATAGGTTTGAGACTCTCAAATCCAAGAAGGGTGCACTCAGACTCGCGAGAGAGGGCCTTGTTATCTTGATTCGCCTGAGGGCCCCGCAATGATCGCCCGACTGCAGCAGCTTGATCACCTCCAACGTCCAGCTGTCGGGGCCATCCCTCTGACGACTTCTTGATTTGCAGCAGCAACCCCCTTCGCAACCACTCCTCTTAGCCCAATCGCAGCTGCACAACAGACTGTCACAGTTGGCTACAGCCCGGCGACAGTATACGGTAGTATACAGCAATCAACAACAGGTAGCAACGGTTGCCGTCAGTTGGTTACCGCCTGTGCACAGTCAACCGATGCATCAGCGGTGCGTACACAGCCAACAGCAGCCCGCAGCAGTGTGCAGCAATAGTTCATGCACAGTCCACAGCAGTGCGCAGCGGCAGGCAGCAATGTGCAGCAATAGTTCGTGCACAGTCCACAGCAGCCCGCGACAATATAGAGCAATGCGCAGCTGTGGGTAGCAGTGGTGATGCCGCACTCACAAGCACAACACGTCAATGAGCTCCTCCTCACGCTGCAGTAACGACGCCCCGTCGGCCGACTGTCGTGTTTACACCTTGTAGCTGGCCTACGCCTGCTCCCCCCAACACCCTCCGGGCCTGCCCGTCATGCATACGGGACGCAGCGCAGGAACCATCAACAATACCGCCAGAGACGACGGGATGAGCGGATCAGCATGTTGGCGACTATGGCGGGGGCACACAGCACCAGTAGCTAGACAACCAAATTATAGGATACACGCGGGAGGCGCGACCAGCAGATGGACAACGTGCCAACGAGGCGGCGAGGTGCGTGGCAACACCAACAACACGGCCAAGTGCACAGTGAGCACATTAATTTGTAGAAATCCTTATGTGAAGTACGTGGGACACAGGCAGCAAGGCAGCAGCGGTGCGTTGACAAGGGCGCCCACTCATTCAACACGGAACAAGGCAGCACCTGGCCCACTCACATCACGGTTGAACCCCGCAAATTCCTGGTTCCCATCACCCGCTGAGCCAGGAGAGTTACTCTGGTAATCATTCGTCATCTCTTCCAGGTAACACAGACATCCCGAACCGAGCGGCCTCCGTCTCGATGTGGCTGGCCCGCAACAGCGCTGGGCTTGTCCTAACTCATAGCGTACACAGGTAAGTGCCATATTGCATCTCGTCGTCGCAAGAGCCTCATCACGCCTGCATCTTTGCAACTCAACTCGACTTGAGCAGGTAAGCTCGTCCTACATCCATCAATAAGTGAAAAACAGGTCGGAATGAATCTGCCTCAGAATGTGGACAGGTTCATCTCATGCATGTGCGATAACGAACTACTCACCTGGCGCAGCCCACACTTGCCGTAGTACAAACTCCACAACCTTTCTCCCTAATTTAACTTTACGAATGGATTCACCCTGTCTATAGAGCTAGTCTAAGATCTCCTCCTCGTCAATCCCACCGTGGGCTCGTGTGAGGTAAGCATCTTCCTATCCTATTTCTCCCTCCTCTCCGCCATGGCTCTACGCACTAGCTCTCTCCACTAACTCTCTTCTTACTGATTTGATGTTAAAAGTAGCTTCACCATTTCACTCGCTCGGGGTAAAAATCCCAAAAAACGCCCTCTCCCTCGCTTGATTCCGTGGTAATTTGAGTGAACTACTTCACTCCGCCCTTTTTTCATCCCCTGCTTCCACCATCTCTCGCGCATGCCTCTTTCGTGCTAGCTCTCGCTCTACTAGTCCTCTAACAAAACTAGTCATACAGTCACTTTCCCCGTCCCTCATAACCTCTATACCCGTCTCCTCTTCGACCGATCCTGCACCGTATCACGTGCGCTACCCTCTCCCCGCCGCGTCCCAGTCCTTCTTTCACCATAGCCTGCGTCGCCTGCATGCACCCCGCACCCCTGCGTGTCCAGGTTCGTTCGTCCGTTTTTGCCACCCCGTCGGCCTCACTCCCTCCTCTAATGCTCCGTTCTTCTGCACTAGTTCCTCCCATTCTTGCCCTTCGCACTTCCTGGCCCGTAGTGCTCCGCTCCGCCTTGTCTCATCACTCATTGTTGTGCCTTTCCCTTCTGCGCATGCACCTGGCGCAGAAGCTCGTCTAGGTCCCCTTTTGTCTTTTCATCGCCCCATCGGCCTCGACCCCTGCTCTCCCATGCCTCCTGTTTCACCTCTGCACCAAACTACGATCCAACCCTGGCACGACCGAGCGCACCCGTCGGGCGAGGCAAGCAGCAGGTCGATGATCACAAGAGATTCGAATCCGTCGAGGAGAACATGTCAGCTTACCTCTTGGGTGGAACCTCCCGCCAGCAGATAATGCAGAGACGCGTGCCCTGCACACGGCTATCCTAGCCACCCCAGTTCTATGGGAGGCAAGGGAGCACAGCCCTGCCGCAAGCCTACAACGTTGGCTTAAGGGACAGCAGTCCCGGTGCAGATCTCGGTGGTAATAGTAAACCTTCAAACGAGAACCCCGAAGACCGAAGTTGAGGCGACTGTGGTTCCTTATAAACAGCAGCCTGGGAATTACGGCCATGGTCCTGGTGCCCTCACCCAGGCACAAATCCATTATCCCCCGAGTTCGAGTGCGGGCCCATAGTCCAACAGTACGAAAGCTTACCCATCGGGTCCCGCTCATGGACCCTCTACCCAGGCTCAAAACCGGCACCGCCCCAAACAGAGCAAAATAAAATAAAAATAAAAAACAATAAAATTCTGAAATAAACGGCCCCGCGTTCGGACTCCCCCAGCAAAACCAAAAGGGATAGTCCCGCAAGACCCTCAACCCCTCAGCTCCTTTGTCGCTTCATCGTTCCTGCGCTGTCGCCCTGCTGGCCTCGAACCTCGTACCTCCACCATAATAGTTTAGTGTCATAACCTATACGGCTAAGCCCAAGCCTGGTACCAGCATGCGCGGGATCCCATATAAAATGGTGCAACGTCGGTGCTCACAACGCCTTGCGCCATATTTCCATCTGCAACCAACGCACCACCACTAGGCATCCCCGCCGGCTAGCACCCACTACGCCGTGGCTACAGCACACGCCAAACCTACTGCCAGCCAAGCGCGGTAAGCGAAGGCCAGACCTCCTTACTCTTTAAACCAATCAGTAATCAAAATTAAACCGGATGTCTGTGCCTGCGTCATAATCAAGAAAGGGAAAAATCACACGCGCGCCTAAAAACTGTCAGCCCACTCACCCTCTACTCTAGTCAACCATCCTGTCAATATAAACCACAGACTCAGCTGCGCCTTGCGTGACATACTTAAACTTTAAGCCAACTTACTTTCTCCTACTTGCAAAAAACAGGGCGAATACCCTTGTCAGGGTATTCGCACCGACAACGCTCACCCACCCACCACCCACCGACCCACCCACCCACCCACCCACCCACCCACCAAAGGTTGACATTGGGTGGCCGTGACCCGACCCGATCGTACCCAGCCGTGACCTGACCCGATCGTACCCAGCGGTACCCTACAGTTCTGGAAGGGTGCGGGTATGGCATGATTAGTATGCACTGGGGCAGCTGGGTCTGGAAATCTAAGGGGGGGATATGGTCGGGATAGGAAACTGTAGGGTAGGTGGCAGTGCCGGTCCTGTGAATGTGACCGACCGGTCACGGCGGCCGAATTCGGTGAACGGTCGTTCACGGGGTTTCCGCCCACGTGGAGGCCGGGACGGTCGGGATCGGGGCGGGAGGGGGGTGGTGCGAGGGCCTTTTACACACCCTGTGCCTTAAAAAAAAAAAAAAAAAAAAAAAAAGGGGGGGGTCCCAAAAAAAAAAAAAAAAAAAAAAAAAAAAATCAAAAAATCAAAAAATCAAAAAATCAAAAAATTCCGAAAACAAAAGCTGTTATGGAGAAAAATGAACTAAACAACATTTATGTTACGCTTATCAGCATAAACATTAGTTGGCTGTAATCACTCCTCATATGCACCTCAGCACCAAGAATGGAGGGAGAAAAGACAGAGAGAGACGTACACAGAAGATGGATAGGAGGACGAAAGAGATAAAGCCACACTTCGGCAGGAGAAGAAGACGACAACAGGTGTCCCGAACACGACTTGAATACGATAGATTAAAAATGAAGCACAATGCCGGAACCAAAAAGCTCCGACTGGCGTTACGACCCGACCGGTTTCGCCTGGCCGCCAACCAGCACTCATCAGGGGTCTAAGTCACTTGACGGACACCTATCTAAAGACTGACTTATATGAAAAAGAGAGACTTGTAAAAAGACCGTCAAGACTTCACGAACCGACCGGAAAAAAGTCACGTCCCACACTCATCGAACCACAGATCAAATCCTACGAACTAGTAGCCTCATATTACCACACTGAATAGACCAACTCCAATGCACACAGCCTCAAAAACGTAGCGAAGAAGCCTTAGAAACTACCGAGACTCAGATCAGCAAAAGGTACCGGGTTCAAATCCTCAAAAAGAAAAAAGAAAGACAGAGCTAAAAAGTCTTAAGATCAGCCGAGGATTCAAAGCTCAAATCCGCCAAAAAGGGATGGACCAACCCGGCACTGGACACCCATCAGAACATGAGACAAACCCCAGTTACCCACCTCTCAAGTCAGAAAAGTACCCCCCAAAAAATACTACACAAAACCCCGGCTCAACAGCGTCGATTCCCCATAGAACACTGCAACAGTCCAGCTCAACAACCGCGAACATCCCATGGCACGCAGCACCATCGTACTTAGCACACGCACTCCCCACAAACATCCACACATTATCGAATTTCTCAAGCCAGAACCAGTCACCGATATCCCCTAAATACAAGGATCTTCAAAAAAACGAACTTCTTTGAAGAAACGACCCCATCCAGTTAATATTGGTAACCATTCGCTCCATAAGCCTCCAAATCTCCTTGAAAACAGAGTAAGCGCCAAATCGAAAAAATCATCAGGATAACCCCTCTTCCAAAGTTCACATCTAAGAGAGAAAAGGAAGGGTAACACCATGCCGTCAATCGACGAGTACACTTTGGCTCGATGGAGAAAGGAGTTGATCACCGCGAGTTTCTGTTGGTGGCTCGTGAACGACACATAATCCTGGATACACTGAAACTTCACTCTACCGTTAACATCCTCCCTCTGATTCTTCATCCAAATTCGTTACCAAATTTGAATTAAAAATCAAATACAGAAAACAAACACTATGATAAAAATAAGAAAAAATAAAAAGAGAATTAAAATGAGTGAGTGTGCCAGCACCTTTTCGACACCGCCATCTTTGCCGATTTTTAATTATTGTTTGGCATTGACAAATGCCCTGAAAATTAACAGATATGTAGTTTACATAATCAATAACGCATTAAATTTTTTTCAAAAACTAATACAACTTTTTAGGCCCCGAAATAAAGTGAAAACTAAAAGTTAAAAGTGAAAAAAAACAAAATAGTGAGTGGGCGAGCACGTTTTGACACCCAATCTTTGACGATTTTTAATGTTTTTTTTCGCTCAGCAGAATGGCTTCAAAATTTACTGGCGTGTAGGTTACATCATAGAGAACTCAAAAAAAAAACATTCAGAAAAAACAATTTATTTTTAGGCCCCGAAATTGTTTTTGGGGGGGGCCGAACCTGGAGGTGAATGGGACCCCGAACGCCCGAACTTTCGAGGGCCAGCCCGGGGCCCCCCGAACGTTCGGTCAGGTAACCCTATATATATATATATATATATATATATATATATATATATATATATATATATATATATATATATATATATTCTCTCTCTCTNTCTCTCTCTCTCTCTCTCTCTCTCTCTCTCTCTCTCTCTCTCTCTGTGAGACGGACCCCGTTGAGGTTGGTGCTTTATTGCGCCACAAAATAACCTACAAAATTAAGAAAAATCAAAATAATCTACAAAATAACAAACGAAAATGCTTATTTTAATATTTTGGTTGGTTGATTTTTTTTTTTCGTTTCTAATTTAAAACAATATTAGTATTTGTGAAAAAAAAATTGAAAACAAATATGGGGGGTTACCCTCCGATGACCCCCACCCTCTTATAAAAAAAAACACCCATATTAGTAAAAAAAAAAACAAAAAAAAAAACGATCCCGCTCTCTTTGAACTCCATAAACTCCCATGTTGTGAACTTCGTGAACTCCATGACCGCTTTCCGTCCATGGACCCCGTGAACGGTGAACGGGGTTACGACACTTGTAGGTGGGGCTGGGTATTGACACATTGCTTGGACGGTCATGGTCGGGCAAAGGTTTGCCCGCGTTCCGAGTACGGCTGCGTAGAAGTTTCATGTAGGTGACCCGAGGCCTGTAGGCACAATAGGTATATTAGGCAAGCCTAGGTAGTACTAGGGTCAGGCCTCACCCTGTTTCTTCACTGGGAAATAGTGGTACTAGTGGGGCGTAACCCTAGTATAAATTTGTCTCTGGCCCTCTGTCGTTCATCTTAGGGCCGAGGTAGTACTAGGGCCAGACCGTACTCTTGATTCGGCCAGGGCCCAATTGTTTAATTTTATGGAATACGACATTCACTTATAAGCTTTGGCCATAATTGCAGTCAGATCCATCGAAATCTGGTTGTAGTTGCGGCCAAATGTAGACAAGAAAGTATCACTGTGAGTATCCCCGACCACTGGCCCATTGCCGCTGCAAAAATTCGAAGTGGAAATTTGTGGATGGAAGCTAAAGAATCCGACATGCAAAGGCCGAAGTTTAAAATAAAGATATGCTTTTTGACTCTCTACCCTACAAAAGTCTACTCTACTCTATGCCCCACCCACCCACTCACCCACCTGCCTCACCCACCAACCCGCCC
>BFEA01000492.1:1061964-1085254 GCA_003427395.1 Chara braunii | reverse complement strand
GTGTGTGTGTGTGTGTGTGTGTGTGTGCTGTCATATTCACTATACACTCAAAAAAGTATGACTGTGCTAGACTGAAGGGGAGCGAGGCGCGATGTATGTTTATGTGCGTGTGATTGTGTGTGTGTGTGTGTTTGTGTGGTGTGATTATGTGTGTGTGTGTGTGTGTCACGTGTTTGTGTGTGTGTCTGTGTGTGTGTTTGTCTGTCTGTCTATGTCTGTGTTTGTATGTCTGTCTGTCTTTGTGTTTGTATATGTGTGTGTTTTAGTTATACGACAAAAGGCCATCGCGACACGTCACCACAAGTCATAGTTCAAATAATTGCGAAATCCATGTACCGAAACACTCGTGGAATAAAACTTTGAAATAGCAGAGATTCGTATTCTCGTAATTTTTTTTTTAAATGCACACAAATGAACTCAATACGTTGCACATATTAGATCCGATGACTAATTCCCAGCAAACGCGAAAGGATGATAAGAGCATTCATACCAATCATTGATTGAAGCTTGAGAGGAGGACTTGGAAGATTTCGAGGAAGGAAAAGAAACGAGAGAAGAATTATGGTGATATACAAACAAATAGTTAATATATCGAAATATAGAGATTTAGAAAGATTGCCTGAAGTTTCAAAATAAAAAGCAACCGGGGAGAATTACCATTCAATGACGAGGAGAAGACAGATAATCCGAATAACATGCTGATTACAAGAATTCAAACACCAATTACTGCATGAGAACTAAAAACTCGGAGGTAACCCAACGGACACAATCCGACGCTCCAACAATCATAAAAGCACCAATCGTCCAAACTGGAAAGGCTATCGCAGAAGCAGACTACCCTAGATTATCATACGAGATGATACAATCTACATGTATTCCAGCTATTCAATTAGAAAGCTTAAGCACTAACCGACGTTCAGACCTTTCAGAGAGAAAGAGAGAGAGAGAGGGAGAGAGGGAGAGAGAGAGAGAGAGGCAGAGAGAGAGAGAAAAAAAAAAAAAAAAACATGTTATTCGTTAAAATAAGACATTATATTTTAAATTGGTACTCGCACGCTATTAATTTCATGTTAAAATCGCTATATTTTGGACCTGAATGGAACTTAGGAACCCGAAGAATGCAATTGAGAAGCTATAAATTGAATCTAAACTGGAGATTCAAGGCAATCACTTACTGATCATGATTGATTAAGTGTGGATTTCATTGCACTTCCATCAATTTTGTAACTTAAAAGCCATTGCGGTTACAACATGAATTGTTGAACTCTCAATTTCTTTACACCTTTCTCAATTTTGAGTCAGCATTGAGCCGGACCTCTTTTAGATGACATTGTGACTTCCCTTAATTTATTGAAACTCAATCGAAGTGGGATATTTACGACAAGAACACGGATGGTTTAAGTACTAATAGTCTAGTATGGATTCCGTCGCACTTCGATTATTTTTGCTTCAACTCTATTAAATGTATATTAATCACGACAAAGTTTAACGAATCACACGACAAACGAATGACACGACAAACGAGATTATGGTTTAGTACAGTAACTATGGGTTCCATCGCACTTCGATAATTTATGTACTACATACTTATTAAAAGACGTGACACTCAGTCTGTTCGGTGTGATTTAAGGATGGATTCCAACACTACGACACTTCGATAATTTTTTACTCTATCACACTTCGACAATTTATGTGACTTTAAAAACGAAACTGACATGTCATTGTCATACATTGCAATGCACTTGAATCAGACGTACCACCCATGACTTGGTGTGAAGGCGAAACCAGTCTAAGATGGTTCATGTATGGATTTCAGCGCACTTTGACAAAAAATCATAAACCGATACGACATTGTCATATGAAACTGAAATTCATGTGAGTACCATGAATTTTGTCTCACTTCAAGAAATGTCGTACCTATGGAAAATTAAAAGTCAAAAATTGTACTGGTAATTAAAGTTCAAAATTGTACCGACACGTGCAAGAAATCGTAAATGCAAGATTGAAGTACGTCTACATTAAACGCTACAAGGCAACTGTACATTGAACTACGTCTAAATTAAACGCTACGAGCCGCAACAATGTAAATTTTCTAAAACGCTATCATTTACAAAATTTGAAGTTCCTACCGATGTCCCCGCGTCCCTTTAGAACCAAACCCGTATAAGGCATTCATAGACGACCCGAAAACAAGGGTTTGTGGCTGTCCCTTCGTCGCCACCCCCGAGAACACCGAAATGTACTTCATCCTTACGAACCTACAGGCACCCGCCAAGGACTTACCGATGGCGTCACGCACACAACATGTCACTTGCTCTACCTCATGCCACTTATGAACCTCATCAATTCGAATGGCACGTACAGAAGGCGCAAATTCCCCATGTTGCGACCATAGACTCTCAGGTGGTTGCAAGAAACGAGCACTACAGCGTCTACCAAAGTCCGCTTTCAGTTTGAACATGCCACACACAACACTCTGCAGAAGTCGGAACCGACCACAGACAACCGTATGCAACAATATGACACATCTTTTGGCTGTAACCCGGCACCACGCAGCGGATATACTTCCAAAAACGGATTGTAGGATGCACATTCCAACAACTCTTGTTTCAAGTCTGCAGACCACATCCGAGATGACCTCGTTACGTTGTCCAGGCGAAGGTAAAACCTGTTATTCTCTTCCTGCCTAAGCGCGGCGCGTAGGGACGGAAGTTGCCTGACATCAATGGCATAATGAGGTACTTTGATCAGACTTCCCCACTCCATCGCGGAAGCAAATTTGTTGTCCTTATGCCATGGGCATTTCCTTGCCAAGATGGCTCTATCCCATTCTGCCTCGGACCACGCATTGATAGGCTTGTCAAAGAAGGGGACGACGGTCATCTACGGGTCGTTTTCGGTATCGCCTCCCGAACCATGGAATCCGCATGCACAAGGGTGAATGGGACATGCATAATCATGCCGATGGTCCATGACTCATGTCGCACTCCCTACACAAGACATGAAATGCAAACAAAATGAAAATGAAATATCGAAATAGTAGAAAAATCGCCTTCATGATGAACTTGACTTCGAAAATTGTTGAACCATCACCAACCATCTTTAAAAATTAAACCGTAGACCGTTCACAAAATTCGCTACGCAAAATCATTGCAACAATAATATGCTTCATTCTGAATTCTCGTCCCTTCAAACAGTTATTTGACAAAAATCTCACTCCCCCACTCTATCGGGCGGACGTGCACTAATCGCTCTTGTCCCCTCCATCTACACTCCCTTCACCAGATGGACCTTCACCAGATGAACCTCAAACAATTATTTTACAAAAATCTCACTCTGCCACTCTATCGGGCGGACGAGCACCAATCACTCTTGTCCCCTCCATCTACACTCCCTTCACCAGATGGAGCTTCACCAGATGGACTCAAATCGAGAAGTGCAACTTCAGCATTTAGTTGAACACTGGAAGGAATGACAAGTCTAGTTGTGAATGGTCTTGTACCACGGACCGGTCTCTCCCAACCAAAAGCGATCGAGTCAGCATCCTGCCATTGTGTCGGGTCAGTCATTTTCCATCATTTTTCCCATGCGTTCTCATACAGTTGTTCGAGCGACTTTGCTCTTCCAGTCGGCACCCAATATTCCACTAGCACTTGATTATAATTTTGCAAATTACAATCAACAACCACCCGAGAAAGAGCTTTGCCCACCCAAATTGGCACACCGCTAGACAAATCATCGTCGGAGAGGCGAAGGATAAGAAAAGTGCCCACGTCGACATGCACGAGGGGGTCGAAACTAGTCTTCGGGCGATTTTTTCTTCGTCCAACAAACAGCGGTTCCCTGTCATCGTCGATGTTGACACTGTGAGGAGAAGGTTGTTGATCGATTTCAAGCAGCCGTGGTCGTGGTCAAAAACTTCCCTGGGGTTGTGAGGACAACCCGTTGGCGATGATCTCATCGCCATGTTTAATAATCTCATCCCAATAACACAAAGTTGTTTCTCTCCTACTCACCTCACGGTCATTGTAAGTGCACCACGTCGACCGCCTACTCTCCAGCAACTCGTGGAATCGAACAACACCATTTTTGTCATTCAAATAGTCATTTCGAGGAAGGGGTTGCACATGAGGCAGGTCAAACGGCCACGAAGGACCAGCATAGCTTTCATCGGGTTTTTTATTGAACCAAAAAATCCGACCTTCCTCGGGCAACCATTCTTCGTCATCTCAAAACTCCTTGTACAATATGCCCGGAATATCTCCAACCATCAAAAATTTAAGCAAGTGCGGTTTTGAAATACCGGTAATGTCTGACGCAACGCACGGGTCCACTATACTAATTCAATCTTCCATCGTATCGAGGAAAATACATTTGGGAGACTTTTTGTGGGATTGCTTTATGAGCTCGAAGAACTCGTCCATAGTATAAGCGTTTACGTCTTTCAATTTCTTCGAGAAAACGCTGAAAGTAGCGTCAACGTCTGTATGGGTGTGTCCCACCAGCATGAAACCTATTTCTACCTCTTCAAAAACTTCGAACTTAACCAACAGTGCAGCCAGGGCACATATGTACTTGTTCTTGTTTTCCCGCCAACAATTATTTGCTTCAATGCGCAAAAAACGTGGAAGTGGTGTCCCGCTCCCTTGAATTTCAACAAGGGTTCTCATAACACAAGTAGCGACCGTGTTGGAATCGTGTTTGAAATACGGAAACCCCGTGTACACATATATACTAGGGTCTCTGCCGTGTGCAATGACGCCTGTCAGATTAGTCTTCATCATCATCTCGTGCCTAAGTGCTTTCGAGTAGTTCGCTTGACCAATATGGGGGATAGCTCTTTTCTTCTGATCCATGCCGTCAATGATGAGACACAAACGCTCGTTCGGACGAACCATGGAATTAATTTTCGCTCGACTATAGTCCAATCTGTGTTTAACTTGCCTCCTTTGGTGTGCTTTCATATCCTCTCGAGCACGTTCTCGATCTCGAGGAAGAGCAGCATATTGTATACGTTCCTTCAGTTCATGACAGACGGCGCACTTCGTGAACGTGTTAGATTGAGCGAGGGAAACGTGGAAAAAGTGTTTTTGCCACAACTTATAAAAGTTGGACTCAGACACGACATCAAGGCCAGCGGCTAGAAAGTCGGATTTGATGGACTCATAAATTGATCTCTTCGTAAAAGCAGCCGGGAGTCGAAGCTTCGGTCTGGAAACCCCACCTTGGTTAGCCACCTCATTCGGCATGCTATCCGCATGACACTCGATGAACGTTCTCATGCTGGCAAGCATGACTACCGTTTTATTGGTTGGCCTATATTTTTTCGTCAGGCCATGCTCGGAACGCACGTAGCCATTGTCGAAACGCTTTTTGTAGCCGTAAAATGTATTACGTGAGACACCGAGTACATTGCAGTACGCCCTGATGCACATTGAACGTTCCAACTCCACAAGGCGGACACGTTTCTGTCCACTTTCATTTACTGTGAAATCCTTAATACTTTTCATTCACCACTCAGCTCGCTCTCCCGGACTCTTACTGTACAGTCCTTGTCTAACCTTTCGCACTTCCTCAGGCGACACATCGTAACAACATCGAGCCTTGCAACATGCCATGCCGCGCACCATGAGCAGTCTGTTTTCGGACAGCATGTTTCTCGCTCTTTTATATTGTTCTTTCCTCCTAGCGTTCCTATTAGCCATGCAATACCTTCGTCTTTCGCCTGGCAGAGGTGCGGGCAAAATCAGTAGTATCGCCCTTCTCTTTGCATCACCCCTGCCAGACGATTCCGACCCAGACTGGCTCTGACTTGGAATCGCATCATCACTTCGCATATGCGTTGGACTCGCCCGTGCTGTGGAAAGCTCCTCCGAAGAATAGTCGGTGGCAACCAAGTTCGTAGTACTGCAGGTAGCGCGAAGCAAAGGTCCACTGGAATAGGACCGTTGTCCAGACGAGTAATCAGTGGCCACCAACCGCTCACTCTCGTCATCATACGATGCGTAAGAAACACCGATTGCCACGCAACTGTTGTGCGCCGAAGCTGTGGGGTGCACCTCGCTAGGAATGTGGAACTCTATCCGGTAGGTAAACGGTTCTTCGGCCGCGGACGTTGTCGCCAATTCTGTAGGCAGTTGGATGCAACCTCCAAAGCTCTCACGAAAAGTGAGATTTCGTTTTCTGGGGAAATCCGCAGCTGACTGTTGGAACGACGAACTGTCCGAAGAGGTCGTCGGGGCCAACTCCATGTGTTGTAGCTGGCAATGCAAGTCGATAGCTTGTTCAGTTTCCATAGCCCGGTTCATGCGGCCGTTCGCCGAGCCTTCTTCGGCGCCGTCATGCAATCGTCGGTGCAGCGGATGCGATTCCGGTCAGCGCAATGGATTATTCTCTCTTGTGCGGGTCGAACGGGTCATTCGAATTCGCGTCCACACCCTGCAAAACAGCGGAGCAAACTGTAAGCACAGTCAGATTTACGCGTTGAGGGCACAAAGTTCGCCGGGATCCGAATTTGGCGGGTGCAGGAGTAGCAAGGAACCTGTTTTCGCACGGCTTGTGTCAGTTGAAGGTAGCGCCAGTGGGTGCACACAAGGAACGCTATGTTTGGGCGAAGAGAAGGAAGACTCTGTTGTCAGTGAACGATAGCACGCACAAAACAAAGGGTAGTGGTGGATGCACCACCACACAATTCAGCGTAGCGCGACCCCAAACAGACCCCTATAAACACCGATTCTTACCATCGTCTAAGGGAGCTCGTGCGGTGCTCCATTCGCTGGCACTAGTGCAATAGCGACCCCCTATTCGCGCGTCGGGAACGTCGACGTGCGACAACGCGAACCGGACAACACGCAGAAACACAAGCATGTCTGCCTCAAGACTCCGCACACCGCGACAGTCAAAACCCTTGGGGGGCAGAAAATATTGTGGGTCTGAAAAATTGCTCGCCTTCTGAAATGCCCTTGAAGGGGTTTATGGGGGTTGCCGACGGTGACAACGGTCGTGTCCCTTACTTTCGGCAACCCCCATGATCACCTTTAAGGGCATTTCAGAGGGCGAGCAATTTCTCACACCCGCAGTCCTTTCGCAATCAACTCATATTTGAAGCTCCAAGCGCCATGCGAAGGACGGATAGATTTGCGCCGATCCTAAAAGTCCGCCAGGATCCGAACTTGGCGGATTTGCCTGGAGAGAGTAACAGGTTTTCGCGCGGCTGCAGGTTTCGGAACGGGAGGATGGCGTTTGCACAGAAGCAGGCGATGCTCGGCCTCACCGCATTTCGGGGCGGCGATGAACGAAGATCCACGGCACACCGGAAATGCACCCGGCCAGTGACATCGTCATCAACCCCAATAAACCCCTTTCAGGGCAACTCACAAGGCGAGCACTTTTCCGCACTACCAGGCGGCCGGCATTGAAGACGGACTGGGCAGTCCAAGCTGTTAAAAATAACGGTCAGATTTACGGGGAGCCTCTAAGTTCGCCGGGATCCGAATTTGGCGGGTGCAGGGGTAGCAAGGAACCTGTTTTTGCGCGGCTTGTGTCAGTGGAAGGTAGCGCCAGTGGGTGCACACAAGGAACGCTATGTTTGGGCGAACAGAAGGAAGACTCTGTTGTCGGTGAACAATAGCACGCGCAGAACAGGGGGTAGTGGTGGATGCACTACCACACAATTCGGCGCAGCGCGACCCGAAAGTGACCCCCATAAACTCGATTCTCATCATCGTCTAAGCGAGCTCGTGCAGTTTTCCATTCACACGTACTAGCGCAAGAGCTTATCGAACTCGGACATCCCCATTGCGTAGACAAAAAAAATGTAGAAAAGGATGAAAGATCCCCCCTTCAACCCTTCCAAACATTGATTCGGCCAGTCGAGAAGGCGACCCCCGATTCTGCGACAAGACTCCGCACACTGCGACAGTCAAAAACCTTGGGGGGCAACAAAGATCGTGGGCGCGAAAAATTGCTCGCCTTCATAAATCCCCTCGAAGGGGTTAGTGTGGGTTGTCGGCGGTGACAACGGCCGTGTCCCTTATTTTCGGCAACCCCCATGAACCCCTTGAAGGACATTTAAGAGGGCGAGCAATTTTTCTCGCACCCACAGTCCTATCATAATCAACTCACATTCGAAGCTCCAGGCGTCACGCAAAGGACGGATAGATTCGCGTCGATCCTCAAAGTCCGCCAGGATCCGAACTTGGTGGATTCGCCTGCATTTGTAACGGGTGGATGGCGTTTGCACAGAAGCAGACATTGCTCGGGCGCACCGCATTTTGGGGCGCCGATGAACGAAGATCCACGGCACACCAAAAATGGACCCGGCCAACGACACCATCGTCAACCCCAATAAACCCCTTTCAGGGCAACTTACAAGGCGAGCAATTTTGCGCAATACCAGGCCGCCGGCATTGAAGACGGACAGAGAAGTCCAAGCCGTTGAAAACAACGGTCAGATTCATGCGGCGCCTCGAAGCCCTCCGGGATCCGAATTTGGCTGGTGCTGGAGTAGCAAGGAACCTGTTTTTGCGCGGTCGGTGTCAGTGGAACGGAGCGCTTGCGGGTGCACACAAGGAACGCTATGCTTGGCCGCACAGAAGGAAGGCTCTGCCGCTCTCGAGCTGTCGTTGAACGTCAGCATGTGCAGAGCAAAGGGCAGCGGTGGATGCACCACCACAAAATCGGGCGCAGCGCGACCCCAAACTGACCCCCCCTGCAACCCTTCCAAACCCCGATTCGGCCAGTCGACAAGGCGACCCCCGATTCGCGCGCCGGTAACGTCGACGTGCGAAAGCGCGAACCGGAAACCATGCAGAAACACGAGCATGTGTGCGACAAGAATCCGCGCACCGGGACGGTCAAAACCCTCTGGGGGCAACAAAGATCGATGGCACACAAACAAGGGACACGGCCGCTATCAACGTCGGCAACCCCCACAAACCCCTCGAAGGGCATCTCAGAAGGTGAGCAATTTTTCGCACCCACAGTCCTCGCGCAATCAACTCACACTTGAAGCTCCAGGCCTCATGCGAGCACTTTTCCGTGCCCGGAGGCCTCTGGTAATCAGAACACACTCGACAGTCGTGGCCGTCGAAAACGGCGGTTAAATTTACGAGGGACCTCAAAGTCCGTCGGGATCCGAACTTGGCGCTTGCTGGACTGGCCAGGAACCGGTTTGCGAGGGGGACGACGGATATTTGGATGACCGGTGTGGAATTACACAGAAGGAACGCTAGGCTTGGCTGCATGTTTAGGGAGGCCCTGCTGCTGCTCACAAGTGTTTGTTCCAACAGAGCACGCAGAACAGAAATGGTCGTCGCAGGTGCACCACGTCGGAAATTGGCGCAGCGCGGCCCCCAATAGACCCCCATGGACCCCGATTCTCCTCATCGACAAAGCGAGCACTTGCGGCGATCCAGTCGCAAATGTTGCCATCCTTGATGACAANCGTCGCAGGTGCACCACGTCGGAAATTGGCGCAGCGCGGCCCCCAATAGACCCCCATGGACCCCGATTCTCCTCATCGACAAAGCGAGCACTTGGGGCGATCCAGTCGCAAATGTTGCCATCCTTGATGACAATGACTGCAAGCACAAAAAAAAAAATGACCACTGCTGGTGGACCCCCGATTAGTACCGCAGACAAGGCGAGCTCGCAGTTAGGCAATGGCAAGTTCCACAACCAGGTTCATGGGACCACGTACGGGTGCCAACCACGAAGTCCGCCCGGATCCGAACTTCAGATCGGTTGCCGCGTTCGACCGGGAGCATTAAACACTTTGTTTTTGCTGGGGTCCCGTTGGTAGGAGTTTTTCTTTTTGCGGCAACGTCAACGAAAGAACAATCATGCAACCAGGACTCTGAAAAGATCCATGCAAACCATAAGCGCCTTATTTCAGCGACGAAGTCAAAACAATAATAATCATCCGAGCAGCCCGCGACTTCGCATGCTTCAGATTGCAAGTCCGCCGGGATCCGAACTTCGTCGCACGCTGAAAACTGGCATGGCGTTATGAACTATCGACCCCACGCCCGAAAGATGGGAACTGTGTCCCGCAAAACGTAGTCATCAGGGCAACCCGGGATGACATTGTGACTGCGAACGTGAAACCAATGACCGCCAAAAAAATGGGAACTTCGGATCCCGGCGAACTACAGCAATCATGCGTTATTTTCGCACCTGCGCGTGCTCTCCCTGCGGCCGCGGGACGGCAACAGATTGCTGCTTTTGCGAGGGCACTGCGCATGATTGCTGTAGTTCGCCGGGATCCGAACTTCCCATCTCGCCAGGCAACCACACGCCACGCGCCGTTTTTCATTTGGCTGTTGTTGGTTTCGAGCTTGCGGTGACAATGGCGACCCCCCTTGCCCCGATGACTAAGACGTTTCCCGGAGGCGGCCGGATTGTTCGTTACTGAACGAGGCCATGTTTTCGTGTCGAGGTTGTCGTCATGAAACATGCGGCGCTCACGCCGAAGAAACGCCATCGTCATTGTAGCGAGCGGCGCAGGTGTTCTTCATCGCGCGCACGCAACGTGTGCATTCTTCGTTCTGGAGCCCGCGGATGTTGCGCGCACAGTCCTGGCATTTGTCGCGCGGAATGCGATATCGCATCCCTCACGACCAGCGCCAGGAGCGCACGCTCAACATCCATGGCCTCTATGGTGGATCATGTGCACGTTGTGTGGGCGGGATGGAGACGACAGCAACTCTCTCGGGATTGACGCCATAGTCTCTTCGGGGAGGGAGGCTCAAGTGTTGCGGCGAGAACACGAACACGGAACGATGACCCCCTCCTGTTTATGAATACCTTACCTCTCACTACACGCCATGTGGACGGCGGATATCCTTCCCACCGTGGCCACCGAGCGACGCTTAGTACCAACAGCGGTCACGCGCAGCCCATGCGTCTCCTTTGTGATAACCAACCTCTAATCTCTTTGTTGAGAACAGCAAACGAGCGAGGGAAGTGTTTCGAAGGGGTTTCGTGTTCCGCTGGGAACAGGCGATTTCGTGTTTGCCTCGACCGCGCGGGAGTGGTTTGCAATGTCCAGCTTGTGATCAACGACAATTTTTCTTCAATGCCAAGCCAAACAAGTATTGTGGGGGCGGTCGCGTGGAACGAATGAGAGAGAAGCAGAACGGGACACGCAAACCGTGTGCCCCGATGTCCACGTCATCTGTTCCCGCCGTCCCAGCCACTTGTGACACGTGGCACGACATGATGATAATGATGACGACGGTGATGAACACGATGATGGTGACGATTACGGTGGTGATGTTGATCTGGGCGACGATGTCGTTGACGATGATGACGATGTTGATGACGATGATGATGTCGATGATGATGTTCGTTATGATGATGATTGTGATGACGAGGATGATGATCATGACGATGATGACGACGATGATGACGATGTTGATGATGGCGATGACAACGAAGAGGACGATGGTGGTGATTTTGATGACGACGACGATGTCGCTGATTATGATGATGTTGTTGATGACGTTGATGATGTTGATGATGATGTCGATGATGATGACGATGTTGATGACGTTGACGAGGTTGATGATGATGTTGTTGATGATGATGATGATGTTGATGAAGATGATGATGATCACGATGACAATGATGGTGATGATGATGATGATGATGAAGATGATGACGCTGATGGTGGTGGCGACGGTGATGGTGATGACGGGGGCGATGATGATGATGATGATGGCAAGCAAGAATCACGGGGCCGCTCGCGAGGAAAGAACGAGCAGGAATCAGAAGGGGACACAGAAACCATATGGCCCAATGTCACCGACATCCTTTCCCTTCGTCCCCGCAACTTGAAAAAGGTGGCGCGACGCGGCCGCTCCCATGGGCCAGCAAACATGCCTGACACGTGGGCAGGCAGAACAGCACTTTACCTTGAAGAGGGCACAGCGCACACGATGGCGCTGCTCTTTGACGGCTCACAGTTCTTCAAGGAGGCGCAGTTCTTCGACGACGGCGAAGCGCACACGATGGCGCAACTGTTCGACAAGGGCTCAGCGCAAACGGCGGTGGCCACTTGCTGACGCAGGACGCAGAGACGAGATGTCGAAGCGGAGACAACCGAACCACAGACGACAGTTGTCGACGAGAGGAACCCCCTGCGCCCACGCCCGCCGCCGCCTGGCGCAACAGCGGAGCAGAAAAGGCGATGGAGGATGTTGCTGACGGGATGGCGAGCGCGAATGCGCTCGTCAGGCTCGAGATGCGAAAGGGCTGCCCTAGACCCGAGGCAGCTGAGCGTCAGATTGCCGTCGCACCCCATGGAAAGACCCGCCTGTGTCCCCCCGTTCGGCCACAGACCCCGCTCGCCAGCCAGGAGACGCGAATTGCCGCGAACCCCTCCAACCTCCCCTTTCCCCCAGCCCTTCGCCCCCCTCTCCCCTCCCGCGGTTCTCCCCCCTCACCCCTGGAAAGTACAAACTGCCCCCCGCCGACACGTGAGACCCCCTCCACCGGGGCCCGCGAACCCGAAGACACGAGCGTGAGGGGCCTGGAACAAGGGCCCGTTTTCCAATGACGTCTAGGAAGGGCCAGCCCGTAGGGACGTTTTTGTCACATTTTGATGCACCAGGCCCCCCTCGCGACAATTTCGACGTGCAGCCACCGTTCGATGCACGGATCGAACAGTCGCGAGTCGGCGCGCGGACCCTGCACAGAAACCCGAAACGGAAGGCCCGAGGGGGCCTCGTGTCCCGCGCGCCTACAAATACGAGCGGCGCCCTGGGCATTGACGATGCGTTTTGCGTTTTTTGCTGGGGAGATGCTGCTCGACAGAAGCCACGCACCGCGACTGTCGTCAACAGCTGGCGCGCCATAGCTGGCACAGCCATTCTTCACCGCGCACGTTTCGTGGCACCAACGCACCCCACATGCCCTCGCATGTCCCTCCGCCTACCAAGTCGTTGTCCACGTCATACTCGACGTCGCTTCTGATCTCCTTTCTCAGAAGGCGCGACCGCCACCCCACGCAGCACCCCAGCAAACGCGAAGTGCGCGCCCAAAGGTGGACAAAGTGCCATCACGACAAACGCCGGGGTTCGCGCTCATCTTCACTCGGCAGTCCCACCCGGTGAGTGGGCACGCAGCCGGAATGTATGTTTGCATGTGCGCGTGTGCGGGGGAGGTTTTTTGTGACGATATGCGCGCGCAGATCGAAAGATTTCGTGGCTGCATGTGTGCGGGTGGGCGTGTGTGTGTGTGTGTGTGTTTGTGTGCGATTGTGTGTTTGTGCATTCTTCATTGTGTGTGTGTGTGTGTGTTCGAGTGCGTGTTCCTTTGTGTTTGTGTTTGTATTGAAGTGTGTGCCACACGCGCGAGGCAGGATCGTGCGCGTCTGTACCTGAGGGGCTTGTGTGTGTGGGCGTCGTGTGTCGGCTCGTGTGTGTGTGTGTGCATGTTTGTGCCTGTTTGTGCATATGTGTTCGCATGCGTGTGTGTTCGCGCACGTTTTTCGCGGGGAGATGCGCGCGAACGTGCGCGGTCAGGGATGAACGTCATGGTTCGCCCTTCGATTCCGCTTGTGTGTGGATGTGTGAGGATGTGTGAGGAGAGTATCAACAAACGATTGCGCTCGTGCTGTACTCAAGTGGCGAAGCACGGAAGCTCGGATCGAACACGCGGCGACCAATAACGAAACACAACGTCATCGTGAGCACTTGCCATACCCGATTGGTTTTGTGTGCTGTCCCAATGTCATGTCCGCCGATATGCCCAATGGATGATCAATCGGAACACGCGGTGGCAATGTCGACACAGCGAACACATCCATCGACCAATCACGAAACACGATGAGATCACTCGCGATCGGATGATTGGTCGTATCTGCCGTGTCGACGTTACCGCCGCGTGTGTGTTGTTCTTTCTGTCGTGTGTGTTCGGATCACTTGTGATCTGATGGTCGATCAGATCCATGACAATATGTACACCACACACGTGATGAACCGACCCATCACGAAACGCAAGCTGACCACTCGCGATCGGGTGATAGATGCTGTTTGCTTCCCCGGCAACAGCGCCGCTGATCTGCCCGACGGATGATTAACCAATGCACGAGGCGACAACGCATCCAACCGACCAATCGCGAAACGACAGAAGATTATTTGCGATCGGATGATTGATCGTGTGTGCTGCATCGAAGATCAACCCGCCGGCGAGCGACCTTTTTATTTACCCACCTGACCGTCCTCGACCGAACCGTCAATCGGTCACGAAATCTGCCAGGATCAACTGATTGGTCGACAGCTCGGTTGGCAATTGCTCTGCTGGTTGATCAACCACCACACCAACCGCCAACCGAGCATCCGATCAACCAATCGACTGTTCTGTGCTAATTGATCGTGGAGAACGATCGCGGAGAATCCTCAAGGCAAATGATCATGTGCACGATCGAAACCGGCGAACGAAACGCACAACCTATCGGAAAAACGTCGATCTCGATCTTCGAACGAATAAAAAGCACTTCGGCACAATCTTGTTGCACATCGAACCTCGTATAACATCGAACCATGCTGCCTATGGAACCTGGCTCCACATCAAACCTCGGCGGGCGTCGAACCTCGTCGGACGTCGAACTTTGGAGGACGTAGGGTTGTCGACACTTGACGGTCACTGAACGGCGAACGTTGAGCACCCACCACCCCACGCGTCGTCGGCACTGTTCTCGCGATCGGAACGTGGTCGTTCCAATAGAACTGATCTCGCAATCAAACACCGGAAGAAGTTGGGATCCTGGCGAGCTTGTGCAGCTGTTCAAACACGCTTCTCAACCCCGGTGCGCAAGCACAACCAGGGACGTGGAAAATTAGAAGTCCGTCGGGATCCGAACTTCAAGAAATTGCTGGACGGCGAGTTTGCCAGACACGTGTGCATCTCCCACGCAATTTCGTCAAGTTCGGATCCCGGTGAACTTCATGCAGCTGTTCGAACACGCTTCGCAACCCCGGTCCCCAACCACAGCCTTGGACATTTAAAAGTTGGAAGTCCGCCAGGATCCAAACTTGAAGAAATTGTTGGACGGCGAGTTCGGCAGACAGGTGTATGTCTCCCACGCAATTTCGCCAAGTCCGGATCCCGGCGAACTTCATGCAGCTGCTCGAACACGCTTCGCAACCCCGGTCCGCAACCACAGCCTGGGACGTGGAAAAATATGAAGTCCGCCGGGATCCGAACTTCAAGATATTGCAGAACGGCGAGTTTGGCAGACAGGTGTGTATCTCCCACATGATTTCGCCAAGTTCGGATCCCAGCCAACTACAGGTTCCTCTTGGCCTGCGGATCAATACCTCGCTCGCACTATTCCTTGCACACTCGTCGAGTCTGGACCTCCGCGAACCTCGGATCCGTGATAATGCGAAGTCCACCGGGATCCGGACTTCTACTGCACGGTTCCTCGCACAGAAGTCAAGTTCGCACCCCGGCGACTTCGCTTGTCTCAATGTGCGGGTTTCAGAACGCGGTTTCTAGCTCTCGGGGTTTGGCACAACTTATTTGAAAAAATGTGTAGCCCCCCGGTTGATTCTCGCCCACGTGGTCTCGAGAAGTTCGGATCCCGGCGAACGCCCTCCTGTGGATCCGGACTTCGCGTGGCAAGTTCGGACCCCGGCGAACTTCGCGTCGCGCATGGTGTGGGTACTGACTGTGTCCTTTCTCGCGAACGGGTGTTTGCCACAACTTTTGTTTCGCAAAAATGCGAAGTCCACCCGGATCCATACTTCTCGTGCAAAGGTTCCTCGTCCCATCGTCGGGTTCGCCTGCCGGGCCGTGGATCCGAACCTGTTGTCTTCCTTTCGCAATGCATGTGGCAGGAGATGTTCCTTTCGCAAGTTCGGATCCCGGCGACTTTGCCAAGTTCGGATCCCGGCGAATTTGAGTTGTCTTTCTTTCGCAATGCATGTGGCAGGAGATGTTCCTACTGGGCCATGGATCAGAACCTGCCGTGCACGGTTCCTCAGACAATCGTAAATTTTGGATCACGGCGGATTACGGATTCTATAAAATGCAAAGTCCGTTGAGATTCGAACTTCCCGTGCACGGGTCGTCGGAAAACCGTCGACTTCGGACCCCGGCGTGCTTCACCTTTCGGGTGGTGCGGGTTCTGACTGTGGACTTCCTGACGACCGGTGGATTGCCACAACTTTTTATTCGTACGAAATTGAAGTTCGCCTGGATCCGAACTTCTTGGCAGTTTTGGACGTCGGGTTTGGGAGACAGCTTCGTCTTTCCCGCGCAGTCTCGCCAAGTTCGGATCCAGGCGAACATGTCGCAAGGCGTGTTTGCGGCTGGCCCGCGGACCGGTAGATGTGAACACCGACGAAGTCGCCCACCCGAAATTGGATCTTGGGGCATACATTGCGTCTAATGCCATGGGTCGCACATCGCGAGACATGACGCGTTTACGAGTGTCTCCGTGCCCATGTGTGTCGTCGGGTATGTGCGCGTGGTGTGCAGGTTGCGTGATGGAGGGGACCTTCTCGACACCACGCATCTTCGAGTCGAGCTTCTCGAGACCATAGGCCATGAGTGCCGAGACGCACATTCGCTTAGCAGAACCTTTTCGTCCTTGTGCGAAATCCGTGCGGCATTTCAACGGTGTGACAACGATCCACGGAGCGACCGCAAAGGACTTCGACGAGGACCCATGGATGACCGTCATCCCGTGCATGGACGCGCATCTTGACGACTGGGGCGAGGGCAATTGGGACAATATGGAGACTCACTGCCCTTGGGCAAGCAAGTACAAGTTCGCGAATATGTTGGAGTTCTGGGACCTCATCCCACTGCCTGACGCCGTCCTCGGATATAAGTTCCTGAACCATATGCGGAAAGCACTAAGCTGCATTAGCCGCTATTTCAGTTGCCTCGAGTGCCACAACGTCAGGTTGTCGCCTCGAACTTGGGGTGGCTCGCGGAAACAAGAGTTGGTGGATTGCGCTCGTCGCTGCTCGTTCCTGGACAAGTACCCGTTCCGTGGCCCCGGGATTTCTCCACAAGCTGTGTCGTACTGCTGTGTGCGGTTGACTGTGTCCGGATCTGATTTCGCCAAAGTTCTGTGTGTCGCTGCTTCGAACAAGAGCAGGAAACTCGTCGAYGCAGTTGTGCTCGTGTCGCGCAACGAGGTTGTGATTGAAGGGTCCAAATTCGTGCCGATGCGTGGGCTTGAACGTGCGGATGGGTGGCCAGATTTAGTGATAGCAGGTCAGGTTCGAAACTATTCGTTGTTTCGTGAGGTTGAGGAGAAAGCGGCTGACATACGGGACTGCATAGGAAACTCCTTGGCACGACCGGGGGTGTTTGTTAGGATGAAATACATGTCCATTTTTTCGGAGAGTGCATCGGTCGACGAACCGCAGACCCGCCTATACGGATCGTCACTGAATGCTTTGTTTGGCTTCGGTTCACGACGTCGTCCCGGGGGATCCCCAAATGTCGCCGCATCCGAACCGGTCTTTAGTCCTTCTGTTTGAGGGAAAAGAACGGCGAGGGACGAGATGCGGTTGTGTTGCCTAACATGTCAGATTTGTAGGACTGCAGAGAAGTGTGAGACTCCGCGGTTGCTGGTACACGCTGCACCGCGCGCTTGTCGTGCAAATCCCTGGTCGTCGTTCGGTTTAGTGACATGACGAAAGTCATGTTGGACGTCTGTCTCTGACGCCGTCTCCTGCCATGTCGTGCCCCGGCGAAGTTCGGATCTCGGCGAACTTCGCGTTGGCACCGTGCTAGGACACCTTGCTAGGACCCCAACTTGTTAGTTCCCGACTGGAGATCCCGATTGGCGGGCCCTCGTGTTGGAAATCCCGTTGGCACCGTGCTAGGACACCTTGCTAGGACCCCAACTTTCTGTCTGTCTCTCTCGCAGCCTCCTGAAGTTTGGATCCCGGTGAACTTCCTGTGACGCCTGTGTATTGAACGGGCGCTGGGCTTGATGATCCCCCGTGGATTGCGACACGAGTCAAACCCTGATCCACAACTGCTCATCCAGGGACTCATACAATGTTGTCGCGGCTGCTCGTTTGAACTTGGCTTCATCCAATGCCAAGCTGCGCATATCAGAAGAAGTTCGGATTTCGGCGAACTTGTCCTTCTCAAGCGGCTTTTTGTGTTAGTGCGGCCTTTCCGGGTCGTGGTTCAGTCCAATCTGTGTTTGCCTGACGCCGTCTCTGCCTGTCGCATTTTCCTGAAGTTCGGATCCCGGCGAACTTCACGTTTCGGTGGGTGCGTTGGTTTGGCTTCGAACAGGCACTTTTAGTACGGATCTCGGCGAATTTCGCGTCCTGAGCTGTCCGGGTTCCTATTGCTGAAAGGAGGACACTGCCCCGTCCAGCGCGGGCTTTGTGCGTCACCGCCCGTCCACTCCCGATCTGGTGGACATCCGTGTTCCGGAAAAAACCGACGTGGTTGTCGCCCGGCTGCATGACGCGTGTGCCCTTGTAAAGAATGATCTCGTTGCAGGTAAGATGTCATTGCTGGTCTTCGAGTTAGAAGTTCGCCGGGATCCGAACTTCGAGGTCCTCGGATAGCGTCATGTGACCGACGTGTTGAGGGCAAGGTGTGCCTCCTCTGTTTTTCGCCTGCGTTGTGCTTTGACTACGATTTGACGCTCGCTGGTGTTTTGTTTTTTTTCCATTCTCGTCCGCAGACAATATGTCTTCGTCCAGGGGCGAAGGGAAGCCTGCAGCGACCTCTGGGATGGGATCTGGGAAAGATTCTACAAACGGTCGTCTACGACCTCGAGGACGTGGTCCGACCACGCTAGGTCGAAATGGTTCGTCGACTGGTGTTGTGCTGATGCTACGAACCCAGTCCAGCAGCCGTGTGGTCTTGTGATCTTCGTCGAAGCCAACAAGCGCCGCAGGGTTCTGGGGGCTGTCTTGCGGTGGGAGAATGTGAAAGGCAGTCGTCGACGATTTTACATGAAAAATGTGTACGGTTCGAAGGGGAACGTCGTCGCCGGTGCCAAGGGGGCAGTTCTCGACATGTGTCTGTTCAAGGGGTTCGGAGCGGGTGCTGCGAACACCCCGTTCTACAACGACCTCCGCCGGCAGGGCGGGTTTGTTTCGGGTCGAGAGTTCTTCGACCTGTTGGAGGACACGGGCATCGCCCTCGACGTCCCTTGCGAAGTCGGTCCCGACCTGGAACTGTCAATGCCTTTGCAGCCGTGCGGCGGTTGTGAGTCGAGCGGGGCAGCGGGGGAGGGGGGGGATCTGGGTTCCGGGGAGGCTACACATGTGCAGCGGGAGGATGCCAGAGGTCAGTTTGACGACAACGAAGATAAGGCGACACCGCATCCGCCGTTTTCGCCTTCGAGGGAAAGAGACAGCTCCATGCTGTCCATACTTGGGGTCCGGCAACAGACCGCAGCGGATCCCCGAGAAGAGGGAGTCATGTGTGGGTCTGACTTGGAGCCCGCCGAGGGCCATGGCGCGAAAGGCGAGGTCATGGGCGGGGAGGGAGCGCAGGGCACTCCCCAAAAAAGGAGCGGAGAATGTCAAGAAGAGTTGGTGGGCTCTTCGAAGAAACAGAAGACCAAGACCCTGAGGACTGGGGGAGAGAAACGGAAGGGGAGGGGGGTGGAAGAGGGCCACCCGGGTAGCAAACGTCCAACTTCGAAACATAAACAGCCTGAGTCGGGACCTTCTTCACCGCGGCCTGTCATCGACGTGGCCGTCGGGTACTTCCTGGAGTACAAAGACGGCGTCAGGACAAGGCGGGAGTTTGAGATCAGCCCGACTCAGATCGTCGACATAAGGGAGTGGGAGGATCTTTACAACCAGCGGTCGCTAGATCCCGTCCTCGTGGAAACGATAAGGGAAGCAATGTGGTCTGCATTCGAAAATAAAAAACAGACGTACGAGTTGTCGGTCTTCAAGCTCGCACCATTGAGGCTTCAAAAACCAACTCCTGGGACCAAGGCACAATGTCTGAAGCCGGAGGAGTGGAAGGATGAGATGGCGGGAGAATACTACTACTACGCGGTGTGCGGGCAGCATAACGCGGCTGCAGCCAGGTCGCTGTTCGGCAGCGAGGTGGCCAAGAAGTACGATTTTGAGCGGTGGCCGACACGGATGGTGTACTTTTCTGACAATGACTTCGAAGGGTATTTTCTTGTTAGTTCACAGGACAATAAGAAGGACCTGAAGGCGCCTCCTAGACAGTTGAAACTTTCTATGAAAGACATTCGATGGCAGTGGAAGCATGACGGCTGCCCGAGAGCTGTGATGGGGAACCCTAGCGGGAAACAAGATCAGGTCCGGGATTGGCGTTAGTTTTGTACAACGGCGCTCCATAAGGCGCCTCAAAACAGCTTGTGGCTTCTCGCGGATCAAAAGGAAGAGGAGGCCATTAAGAAGCAAAATGTTGCCCTGCGTTCTTACTTTCCTCTGGCGATGGCTGGGGAAAATGTCTGGAAATTGGCCGTGGAATTTTTCGAAAAATGGGAGACGGCCAGATTGCTGAGCCACGATGGGGCGAAGTGGACCGTCAAAAAGAAGAAGGTCAAAAACGTAAAGCCTGGGGTCGCCTACATCCACAACGACAAATTAGGCAGAACGGAGGTGGTGTACAACGTCCCCGTGGACCCCCCGAATAAAAAGGGCAAAAAGAAGAAAGAGGAGGGCGATTGGTTCGTGCAAGTGCCAAACCCGGACGCGCATTGTTGGAAAGCAATGGAATCACTCACGGACAATGAGAAGTGTCGCGTTCTGAAAAAGGTGCTTGCTTGCGAGGTCGTTTGGGTTCAGGCCGGCTCCCTGTCGTTGGCGAAGTTGGGAAAGCTCAGCGTGCAGGACATGGTTCAGCTGGTGAAGTGCGACCGCATGCTGGTCCGGTTGTGGAATTACTACCAATTCAAGCACGAGAAGCGGCCGGACGCGGACTGGATCCAAAGGTACCGTTTCCTGAAATCGAGATCTGCCGTGTTCAAGAAGTTTGAAGGTCAGGGATTGGATGACAAGTTGTGGGATAACAGCAGGAAACACATTTCTGACTCGGTGCTGTTCAAGGACTGCCCGCCGTACATGGGTTGCGACCAGGACAACTCGATTGAGGTGACGGAGAAGTTGGCGGGCCACAAGAAGTTGTCCGTCAACTTGAGAAACAAGGTTCTCTCTGTGTTGAATGGAAGCAGACTGAAGAGCCGGGAAGTCGCACTTGCCGAAGGCGTCGTTCACATTAAATGGAAAGACACGGGGAACGTGACATCCATCGCGCCGTTCGCCAATGACCCTTTAGAGGCGGACATCAGGGGCGCAGAGCTGAAGGAGGCAGTGGCTGCCACAAAGAGCCACACGCTCGTCCTCAATCTGTGCGAGCCGGTTGACCTCAAACTGTGGAAGCCCCAAGCGTGGGAGACTTTGAATTCCTATCTTCAGACGTGGTGTCCCTCGCATTGGACTCTCGTTGTTTTCGTGCCGCGGCAGCACAACCTGTCATTTCTCGCCAGCGTGCACCATCTTTTTTTTGTCAAGTTGTTGGAAGGGAAGTGGGTGCGGAGAGTGCAGCAAAAAAAAAGCTTCCCCGTTGGGAACAATTTGTACACGGAGGAAGACCCCATGTACATCCTCTTCAAGGGTGACGATCTGCGTGTCAACACGTCCGTGGTCTACGAGGGAAACCTGCCCACGGGTGCCGCTGCTGCGGTGCGATTGCCTCAGAGGGTCTCCCAGACGGATGTGTCCGAGATTCCTTTCACGCCTTGCGACTGGTCGCTGGTGGCGCTTGAACGACAGGGCAGCGTCTACGGGGATATGGAACGCAATCCGACCCAATTCGTCGGTCTTCTTGATTTTCTTGGCAAGAAGGGAGAGGGTGTTGTGTTCCTTGGGAAACCGCACGCGCGAAGCATCTGGGAGCTTCTGAAGGCCGGCCGACACGTTGTCGCAATGGAAGGGAACTCCGACCTCTTGCAATTCACGATGCAGGTGGTGAAAAGCGAGGTCAATTCGAGTGGGCACAATTGTGAGTTCATGGTCGTGAGGCCAACACGAGATAAGGTGTGGAGCAAGAAGACAGATATGTGGTTCAAGTTGAGTGAGAGGAAGAGGAACAAGATATACGATTTTGTTGTGGTGGATGGAGTTCCGAGACAAGTGGATGGAGCAAGCTCTGGTGTGTTCATGTTGATGTACGCGATGTTGTTTCAACGTAGAGATCAACCGCCTTTCCAGTTCTCTTGTAAAGATATTCCGCTTCTTAGACGACAATTAGCATCATGTGTCTTAGAACATCGTTGTCTTTGATGGATTTGATTGACTTCGAAACTTTTTTTTAAGGTGTTTCATTCGTTGATCGTTAAATTTCGTAAATCGAGACATTATTCAACTGTCCTTCTGCCAGAGGCATTGCTTTCTTTTATCGTTCCGAGTTCGCGTTATCTATGGCAAGCTCAATGCATGTCCTGCGTCATGTATGGGCTTTGTAATCTATGTCACGTAATGTTCCATGTTCCGAATTCTGTTCAAGTTGAAGTATTGTGTTCCATGTTTCGAATTCTGTTCAACTGGAAGTGTAAACATGATTGTGAAACTGGTTGGTGGATGAATGAGAAATCTCATCTTATGTGAAATTGGTCAGTGGATGCCCAAACCTTTTTTGCATGACCATTTAAAATACTGATATTCATCGTGATGGAGCACAATTTAATCTAATTCAATCTAATTGCATTGCTAATTTTGTTTACAAAAGTTCAACAACTATGGATGTCAGCAAGCTTTCGCATTTGGGGCGACTGGGCGGGCATGCCGATGTACAAACACTGCAGTCAAAATTGAATTCGTAATAAAAGGACAGTGTCACAATATAGTTACTGTATCTTTCATCACATTTATGAAATTGAAGTTTGACAAGTTAGGATCACGGCACACTTCCACACAGGGTTCCCTTTGGCGTGCCAATCGTTGTTCGTTTACGAAGTTTGACTAGTATGGATCCCAACACACTTCCCCACAGGATCACCAACATGTTTTTGAAGTTCAACAAGTAAGGATCCCGACACACTTCCACATTTGGGATTTCATTTATGAAGTTTCACAAGTATGGATCTCAGCACACTTCTGCATGTGGTTAACCCCTGGATGGGCATGCCTACGTTGCTTAGGCTGCAGCCAAAAATGAGTTCGTTAGAAAGAGGACACAGTATAATGTTATATTTTAATGAATAACGTGTTGAGAGAGAGAGAGAGAGAGAGAGAGAGAGAGAGAGAGAGAGAGAGAGAGAGAGAGAGAGAGAGAGAGAGAGAAAAAAAAAAAAAAAAAA
>BFEA01000492.1:992226-1005762 GCA_003427395.1 Chara braunii | reverse complement strand
ACCACACACCTCGGACCCGGTACGTTTGGGGCTGATCCAAAAATATTATCACTTTCTACATATCAAGACTATCCCGTGAAAATCCGCAAAGTGTAACATGGAAGTTTGGGAAGTCCCGTACAGCGCAATCATCGATTCAGGGGTGGTCATACTAGCCATCTCCCTAAAGGTGATGGAATGAGCTGGAAGGAAGAAAGATCTGATCCCATTAACGGAGGGGGACCATATTCTCTCCGCTGATGAGGAGAAAATCAAAGTGGTGGGGAGGATGGCGAATGTCGCTTTCAGACTAGGAAAAGTCCATGCATTGGGGGATGTTATGTTTTTAAGTGTAAATACATAATATGGCGTCCTTATCGGATTGTCGACCCTCACTACGGTCCAAGCTAACTTGGATTTTGAGAAACGGTCGATTATCCGCAGGAACAAAGGCGGAAAACCGTACAACATCCCAATGCGACGCACTCTTTGAATGACATTGCCTGTAGTTCAAAAAACTCGTCCTGAAGTCGGGGGATCACTCCACATGATCACCTAGAAAGAACCCACCGACGAATCACACACGGGGGCAAGGGGCCCGTGTCCCCCCCGGGCACTTCCGAGAGCGAGGAGGAAACGGACCCTATGATCCTGGACATGACGCACTAAGTAGTTCGCTACCCGTTCGACAGAAAACTGCAAAAATGTTTGTCCTCAAAGAATGAAACCTCCGACGGCAATGGACCCTAATCTTGGGGGAACCGTTAGTACAGGTATCCCGGATGACCGATTCTCGGGAACCCCCTCGGACCCTATACGAAGCCACCACCTTGCTACTCCCGGGATATAGCGACAAGAGATCTTTTTGTGGCATTACGAGGTTACCTCGTTCCTTGCTCACCGCAGGGAAGGAGATTCGTTCATTTTGTCTCCCCCTCAGCGAAATGATACAAGTGTCTGCACGAAACAAGTGGCGGTTAGCATTCATGGATAGTCCTACGAACAACATGTGCCCGAATACGTGTCCGACAAAACTCATCACCTTATCGCAGATATCCTGTCCGAATATCAAGGGGCTATTAGCATCGAGGACACAGACATCAGGCTATCCCTAGTCATCCAACACGAGATCCAAATGAGGATGCATCCGTCGATCCATTGCAAACCATACCAATATTCCCTTACGGAATGGAGAACGACGTTGGAAGGAATTCGAGAATTCAAGGCTAACGGATGGATTGAGCCGGCTACAGGACCTTGGTCTTTTCCGGTGGTTCTAGTCCCAAAAAAGAACGGATCAATCCGCATCTGCATCGATTACTGGAAGTTGAATGAGATCACGATCAAGGATGTATACCCCCTACCCCGGATTGATGATTTGTCGGATGCGATTGGGTGTGCTAATTATTTCAGTAAGTTGATATTCACCATGGATTACATCATATTTTGATCAGACAAGAGGATCGGTCGAAAACGACGTTTGTACTATTTGAAGGCACGTGGCAGTGGATTCGATGCCCCATGGGAATATACAACGCTCCGGCTACCTTTTAGATATTAGCTATAAACGTCACGTTTCATAATAATTATTTCGTTAACAAGACTCGGTTGGCACAAGGACAGTCAACTTTTGCGACATCGTGTACATGAACGACATACAAGTGTATGCTGAATCGTTTCATGGACATGCACAGCACATCGAGTGGACACTTGGAGCCTAACGGGATGTCGGTTTCAAATCGCCTTGGAAAAGAGCGAATTCTTCCTCTCGGAGATCTCATTCCTCGGGTACGTGGTAACCCGAGGAGGACTAAGACCAAACTCACGCAAGGTGGAAGCGGTTCGCCAGGCATCTATGCCAACGACGCTCACGCAGGTTCGAGCCTTTAAGTTCTTGGGACTAGCCTCATATTACGGGCGATTCATCAGAGGATTCACGGTGATCGCACGGCCTCTAACGAGCCAATTGAGAAAGGACCAGCCGCTAAAATGGGATGAGGAGTGCGAACGGACTTTTTCCACTCTGAACGAAGCTCTGGCCTCCTAGCCCATTTTAATTCGGTCGGACCCAAGAAAACAATTCATGCTTATCACAGACTGGCGCCCCGAGGCGCTGTCTGTCATTTTAGCGCAGAAGGGGAATGACGGCAGGAAACACGTCATCGAGTACGCCTCGCGAACGGTGTCAGACGAACGACGGAACGATTCAGCCCCTCAAGGAGAATGTTACGTAGTCGTTTGGGGAATTCATCATTTCCATCCGTATTTGTACGTGCAGAAGTTCCTCCTCGTTACGGATCACGAACCCCTGTTGGCTCTCAAGAGGCTCGCCAACTACACGGGGATGATTGGACGATGGGCCGTACGACTTCAGGAGTATGATTTCGACACCATCCATCGAAAGATAGAGAAGCATGGGAACGCAGACGGGTTGACACGACTGCGTCGACCAGGCAAGGTAGCCAAGGGAGAAGAGTTCATTCCGTGGATCTGAAAGATTCAGAGCTGGCCACAACAGAAAAATTCCCACGAGAAATGAAAGTTGAAAAACATTCCATAAAAGAAAAATCCTTCATATTTATAAATTATCATTCCAATGTTCGTCCAATTAAAAAATTTTCAGTTTTATTTGATAAGATCCCGTCTAAATATGAGATTTCCCTTCGAACTACATCTATTTGTTCAAGATGGAATAAAAGTCTGGATGAGTTTATGAAATGTTTTAATTAAACTTTCATTCTACTACAAGAAATATCTTCTAATTTAGATTGGATGAACCTATTTATGACCGAAAATCCTTACTTAGAATGACAGTCCAATTAATATATTTCATGAACTCGTCCACACTTCCATTCCATCTCTAGCATGCAGTTCAAATAAGAAGGGATACCTCATTGTTGGAAGGAAAGTTTTGAAGTAAGACGAAAAATTTTAAAATTCGAATGACATTTTTTAAGATGGAATGAAAATTTTAAATTTAGAATGTAATTTCACTATAGAATGATTGTTTAATTCGAGGATTTTTTTCCGTTGCAAGGGATCAATGTACGGAAAGGTGACCGTCCTCCCTTAGAGGAACTGAAAAGTAACACATGGCCTCCTGATGGTAGATGGAGAAGGTAATAACGAGGGTCCTCTCTCTCCCATCTCTTCATCATTTTTTTCCATGCTCGACCAATTCTACTATTTTAGCGATGGTATCTCACGAGTCTATTCGGTTTCAATGCACCCGCGAGCCTGAGGGAGGGTTACGTAGAATAGGTAGATTGCAGTAAGTGCGTCTCGAGGGCCCACAGATCCTGTATTCCGTATAGGAACGAACAGAAGTTGTGGCTTTGCCCCTTGTGCCGTACTGACAAAATCCCGACAGAAGTTCGATTCCCCGAGGCCACATCAGAAGGAATGAAGAAGACGCGACGGTTTAGACGAGCAGAGGTACGAACAAATGTCGTTCTAATAGTCGCCGTAGTTGGGAACTCCCTTTGAGAATTCTCTAAGGAGGAGCAGAGGCGAGCCAATAAAAGGGATCGGGATTATAGATGGAACGAAGGACGTTTGGAGAAGCGAAAGACGGATGAGAGCGGAATCTGGATGTCCGTACCCCACACGTTCATGAGGTATGACTGGGTAAGATCAACCCACGAAGAGACCACTGCGCATTTCGCTGTCAGGATTACAGAGTCGACCATCAACAAAAATGAATGGTATTGGTCCAATATTAGGGACGACGTTAAATTTATTGTCAAAAATTGTCCTGTCTGCGCGACCGATAAGGCGCCGTCTCAACCCCTAGATCGATAACACCAACAATAGTCAAACGATCGTTCCAGAGGGTCAGGATGGACACTACGGACATCGTGGTCCCCCGTGGTCCTAATAGTTGTGAATATTCGATCCTACTAGTACTCATAGTCTAAGAGCTCTTTTCCAAATGGATTGAGGCCTACAAGTATAAAACGAGACAAACGGCGGAAATTGTGAGGTATGTCAACCGTTTCCTCGGAATGCATCAGGACACCGAGGACATCCTGACGAACAACATAACAAAATTATGGGGGGAGGTTTTGAAAAGCCTAGTCGTACATGGTGTCTCCATTTGGAACCTGGCTCCCCCTATGTGACAATCAAAGGAACTAGTAGGAAACGCAAACCGGGTGATTAAGGCGGCCCTCCGACGGAATATCATGGTCAGGGACACGAGACCCTGGCCCGACATCGTGGACCATATTTTGGCTATCCATCGAGGAACACCTCACGAATCTACAGACTTGTCCCCATTCCAACTATGGACCAACAGCCTAGCCTGCGTAGCCTTGTCACTCCTCAACGATAAAACGATGCTGAATCGACAGCCTACGAGGGCAACAGTGCCAACGGCTAGGAACAAAGCCTAGCGCCACCTGGAATTGATGGAAGCGGCCCTCCCTCGGCTCGCCCGGAAAAGACAGCGGATGACCGAAATGGCCCATGGTCGGCAAGTCCAGAGCTATGAGGTCCGAAATTGGAACGCTGGACCTTGGCCCCAATATAAATCAGGGGACATCGTGCAGGTAAGAAAATGTGCTTGTCAGGGTGAGCTAGCGCCACGATTCTTTGGCCAATTCTGTATAGTGGAGCTCTATCCGAACGGAGTGAACACGGTGCGCCTTGCGCCAGAGGTCTCAGGCAGCAAATCGACTCGTCCTATCATCCACCACGTGTCCTATTTCCGCCCTCTGTCTTCCTCCTCTCCCCCATCGTCGTCTAGTTCCCACGCCACTTTCCAGTACGAGAGCGAGGAGCCGGGATCTCTTTCCTCCCCCTCTTTTTCTGACTCACCCTCTTCTACTCTGCCATCGCCATGAGCTTCACGACGGAGCAACTTATCAGTTAAAGTATGTTTGTGACTTGACGCCGCGGGGATTCATCTCTTCCATCTGGCGGGTACATCATCCTCGACTCAGTCCGGATCTATTACGATTCGCACAGTTCTTCAGCACGGCAAACATCTATGCGGCGGCCGAGTTCAGATTCGTCCATCTAGGAACCACGGGAAGGGTGTTGGTGGAAGGATCAACGTTTTTGCAACTCTCTCCTCCTGGAGTTAGCCACATCTCCGTTCTCATCTCTTTCAACGCAGGCCTCTCGACGTTGCACACGAGCATCCACGAAAGCTGTATTATGGGGCTGCGACGCTGGGCAGAACAGTTGGCAGTTGCATGGAGACACAGGCTTGTGCGGCCAGGGGAACGGGTGGAGACCACTGGCAATATTGACGCTCCCCTGATCCGGCGGCGCGGCTATCCACGGTCACGCTGCCATCCAAGTTTTCGAGTCTCTGGCAGTCCCCCACCCGTCCACATCTGGCGTTCGAGATCAAATCACTTCTAGTGTCTGACTTGGAGGAGGATCGGTGGGCCGCATGGTGGGGAACCTTCACGGTGTCAGTGCAAATACCCTTACAAGGGTATCCGCCCTGGTTTTTGCAAGTGACAAAATCTAAGTTTGGTTTAAAAGTCTGAGTACACCACGTGAAGTCGCGGTTGTTTCTATTGTGTATACTGACTAAGTAGTTGACTAGACATAAAGAGTGTATGACACATAGACTTCAGGCGCGCGTGATCCTTTTTTTTTATCGATGATTGAGAAACCGATGTGTTTGTTGGCTAAAGTTTTAAATTAAACTACGATTAAACAAGATTTTATTTTTGATTGATATGCTTGACCGTAACATGTGCGTACATACGAAGGACGACGTCAATGGCGGTATACTTGCGCGGCGGACGCGGAAGGTTGACGGCCGCGAGGTTGGTTGATAGGCCCACGTGTGATGTTGGAACGTTTCAGTAGACCCGCGTGCTGCGTAGGTACGCGCTTATATAGGTATCCGATAATGCCAGGCTCAACCTTGGGCCTAACACTATTGGTTACAGTGTCAGACTTTCATCTGGAGGACTTAGGGATCGAGATCAGCAAGAGGCGGCGAAGGAGTATTGGAACAGTGCGAAGAAGCCGAGAGGTTGAGGACCCGGTGGGGCTATCCCTCTTAGTTTTGTCGTCAAAGACATCAGAACGTCGGAGAACGGTACTAGTAGTTCCTTTCCCTCGTCCATTGTCTTCGGATGGTTAAAAGTTTCTAAATATTTTATTATTTATCGTGTTGTTATTATTATTATGTTCAAGCGTTCCTTGATTCGGACGCGACGCCGGACTTAGAGGCTGTTACTGCGGTCAAGGATCTTGATCGCGCGCTTCCTATGTTGACCTACGGGTTCCCACATGTTCGAGTTGCTGGCGAATCCGCTGTCTTGGAACGTGGACCGAGGAGTTTAACGTGCACGTGAGCCGAGAGGTGATTAGCCCATGAGACAGAAAAAATTGAGTGGCGGGGGCTTTCTGCGGACGCACCGCCGTCGGTCACTATGTGATGTGAGAGGCTTGAGTGTGAACACGTCGTTGGGGCCCGGGATGAGTTGTGCCTGTGCAGGGCAGCCTGCAGCGGGCCTCCATCTGCCCTGGCCTACAGCCAGGGCCTATTTGGCTATTTGCCAGTTCGGCCTGTGGGACCAGGCCGTGGCCTGACCCCACAGGCCGTTTGCTGTTCCTGTCCTGCCTGGTACCATTGTCGGTACCAGTCCAGTCTAGTCCAGTCAGTCAGTCTACTGGGGGTATACCCCAGTTGTTGTCTGTTTTTCGCCATTCATCGTTTTTGCACTTGTTGGAGTACGAGCTGTGTTGAGTCTTCGTCGGAGTTGCGCTGTCCCTTCCAGCTCCATCTCCACTTCCTCCTTCCTCTACCCCTTCGTCTCCATCCTGTCAGACCACCATCCCGGCGGGTCCGGCACACTGGTATCAGAGCAGGAACGGTCCCCGCTCCAACCCGCCCTCCCTCCCGCACGTAGCAACGAGAATCAGTGTAATCCCGATAGCGGGATTTTCAGGGGGTTTGAGGGCGAAAACAGTGAAAAAAATGGCGGAAAGAACAGCAGCATGGAGAGACGAACACGTGGCGAAAAGGAGAGGACCATCACGACGCGTGTGCGCAAGCGCCAAGGCCAAGGCCTCCACACGCCGACGCTGCCCCACCCCGCCCCGCTCCCGGTTATATATTATCAAGATCCGGGATAGTGCCACTGCCAGGGTTTAAACCTGGGTTGGCACTTATGCGTGTGCGTAGCCAGTGCCTTAACACACTGGCCAAAGCCACAATCGAGGTTGAGATTGTGGCATGTTGGTGTTGAAGAAGTGTCACGACAACTATTTACCTCCCCCCGGTCAGCGAGTGGGAAGGCAGCTATTTGCCCCCCCCCGGGTGGGCGTGAGTGCTGCTGCATGCGCACGTGCTAGGGATTCCGTTCAAAAACTGAACGGAATGCACGCACGTGCAAGGAACGCAACCGAACGCGAAGTTCAATTCCGCGGCGGAAAAAAAAAAAAAAAAAAAACCCGAAAAAAACTATGTTATGAAGAAAAATAACATAAACAACATTTGCCTGAGCATTACATCCAAATTCGTTACCAAATTGGAAATAAAAATAAAAAACAGAAAATAGAAAAAAGTAAAAAGAGAATAGAAATTAGTAAGTGCGCGAGTACGTTTGTGACACCGCCATCTTTGGCGATTTTTTATTGTTTTTTGGCAGAGCCAAATGCCCTAAAATTCTATTGATGTGTACTTCACATTATACAAAACTCATAAAAAAAATGTAAAAAAATAATAATTTGTTTTAGGTGGCGAAATAAAGTGAAAATAGAAGAAAAAAAAAAAAAAGTAAAAAAATTAGTGGGCAAAAAAAATTTGAAACCGCCATATTTAGCGATTTTTTTTTTTTTTTTTGCCTTAGCAACATGATTCCAAAATTAAAAGGCATGTACCCCACATCATAGAGAACTCGTAAAAAAAAAAAAAGAGAAAACAAGTTAATTTTAGTTATCGAACAAAAAAATATTAAAAAAAAATAAAAATAAAAAAATAATTGAACGCCTTCCAATTTTGAACGCGAATTTAAATCCACATTCAAACGCACATTTGAACGCGAACGCGCGTTCACAGCATTCAAACGGTTACACAGCGCACGTGGCTGGTAGCTGGTGGCTATCTGCAGTGCCACGTGACAACTTGCTGAGGATCTTGAAGACCCCTCTGGCTAGGGTGCTGCACTGTAGTGAAATCTGCGGTTGATCAAGATCTCAGCCAACCACAGATATCAACGTTATTTTTTTATTGCTGAGGCATCAGGCCAGCAACATCTTGAAGGCCAAGATCCTATGGGTCTTGGTAGAGCTCTGCTCTTGGTCATTCAAGAGCGTGGTATCACCCTTCTACCACTAACCTACTATCCCCCAATCCCTCTCCACGCATCTTTTTTTTTTTCTCTCCTCTCCTCCCCACTCACCATCTTCTATTAATCTCATCTACTCCTCCCCACCTTTTCAATATCCTTCTCTCCCATTCTACCACCCTCCTCTCCCCCTTCCCTCCCCCAACTACAACCCCATCATCTCCCCTATTTCCCACTTTACTTTTTCTTTCTCTTGAAGTTCTCACCTATTTCTCTCTTTCTTCATCACTTTTTCATCCCCCCCCCACCCAACTTCGAATTTTCTGTTTTTCTTCTTTCCTCTTTCTCGTTGATTTAATTTTTTTTTTTCTTCCAAAAATTCGAATGATCTTAGTCCCTACTTCTTTTCTCATTTTTTTATTTATTTTTACTTTTATTTTATTTATTCTGAAAATTTAAATTTTTATGGAGCACCTCTATATCTTGCTAGGACTTAGTTTTTTTTGTTGTCGGCGCATATTTTGACCCATTGGGGATAACGAAGTGCTGCCGAAATTTTGTCTTTCCTCCCTACTTTGTTCTTACTGCACATTTTGACCCCTTGGGGGTAGCGAAGCGCTGGCCAAATTATCCCTTTTTACTTAGTATTTTTCTTGACGGCACACTTCGACCCCATGGGGGTAACGAAATGCTGCCGAAATTTTTGAAAATTTTCAAAACTTATTTTCTCTTCACTCTCCTCCACCTCCTTATTTATTTATTTATTTATTTATTTATTTATTTATTTATTTATTTATTTATTTATTTATTTATTTTTAATTATTCTTTTATTTGATTTTTATCTCAACAATTCACTGTTTATTCTATTTTCTCTCCCCCTCCCCTCTTTAGTTATTATTTTCTTTTCTTGATTAGGTCGCCGCTACTCTCCCCTGACCACCTAAACTCCGGTTAGGGTTTTCTTAGGGTTTTTCTAGGGTTTACGGTTCTCCTAAATCCCCCTTACTCTCCCGCCTCCTCCCGCTGGGCACCCTGGACCCGAAAGGCTCCTCTCCCCTCGACTGGATTCGCTCCACCATCTCACGAGTGAGCCATTGGTCACGAGGCGAGCCGACCCACGACTACCCACTCCGCTCTCGGGGTCCCCTCCCTCTCACTGGTGGTCCCCTGTCCCCATACCACAACCCATATCTCCCCCCACCTCCCACCATGTCTACTTCTCCTCCTCCACCGCCCATGGAGAGCGCTACAACCGAGGAGATCGTCGCGGCGCAATCTGCATCCCAGGTCACCGCGCAGTAAGCGGCTCATGATCAAGCCCATGTGGCCACCATGGACCTTCATGCCGTCCTTGTAGCAATCCAGGCGTAACTTACTGCGCTTGGACCATTGCAAGCGCAAATCAATGCGCTTGCCCTTGACGTCAACCGCCTCAAGGGCTCTCCCCACCGCTCTCCCCTCCACACGCCGAGAGAAGAACCACCATATCCCATCCCCTGTTGGCTCACCGGCCGGTTCCCCACGACTCCGACGACACGGACGTGGTGGTTCTTCCTCCCATGTGGCACAGGCCCAGCACTCCCACTCAGCGGTGGTGAGTGTCGCTGCCGCTCAAACCACCCCGTCTGTTGCGGCACCTCCTTTGGCCCCCGCCGCCCTTACCGTCTCTACTGCTGCCGCAGGTGCTGCAGTCCAGATACCACCATCTGGCCCAGCAGTTTCATCGAACCACACCGGTGCTGCTTCCCAGCTTCCCACATCGGTCGCGGCATTACGACTTCGCTATCTTCTTCCCGCCTTCGTTCCTCTACCCCCACAGCAGGGTACCACCGGGGTTGTGACTCCTCCTCCCAATGGGAGAACCGCTCCGCCTCCAGTCCGACCCCGCGCACCCAGCGAGTGGCCATTTTACAGCCCACCGTTGCACAGGCTCAAGCGGAGATCCTGGCCCTGAGACAACCTCACCCTTCGCAGGCTGCTCACCCTTCTTCTTCCTCTACCACCTTCGCGACCCCCATCATGTCGGCTCGTTTCCCACGATCGGCTCCTCGGCCTCTCCCCTCTTACCTAGCCATTCTGGGACAGCTGCCCGCGGCCGTTGCCTCCTCATCTGCTGGTCCAAGCGGCCATGGTCCACAGCCTTCCCCCACGTCTTTCCCTGCAACGGCCCCGACTTATGTCGCTGCAGTGCACTCGCCTCGATCTCTCTCCCCCCACCATCAGCACAGTGGGCATCCTCCTGTGCGCACCTCAGACATTCCCGAGTATGATGGCACATCCCGTGTCTCTCGCTGGTTGCAGATAGCAAAGCGCACACTCTTGTTGACGACCACCCGTCAGGAGCAGTGGTGTGATGTGCACGCAACCAAATTATAAGGCAGTCCGTCCACTACGTGGGAGGATCATTATACCCAGCGCCTCCGCGTGGGTGAGGTCCCCACTCTGGCCGACTTCGCGGCCCTCCTTCAGGACCGCTTCGGCACTCGTCATGACACCACCGACGCCTTAGACCACATCACCCAGACCATATGGTCCGGGTCCTCTGTACTGGCCGACCTGGAGCGTCACATCTGGGTGTTTCAGGACGCTTGCATTGTTTGTGACGAGACGTTCCTACCGGAGGTCACACTCACCGACTGGTTGCTCGTCAGGCTGCCGACTGACTACCGCTTAGAGCTATGGAGGTGATCATTCTCTTCCGTGGAGTAGGCATACGAGGTTGCGCGTCAATACCAGAGGATGTGTAGTCGCTTCTCCGTCTCCCCATCCTCTTCACGGCCAGCCGCCACCTCCCAATCTCGCGGTACCACCAAAGGCCGCTCCTCTTTTGCTGGTCGTTTTCGTCGCCCGGCTCGACCTGGAGCGCCATTCTCTCGGCACTACAGTTCTCTCGAGTATGGAGAGGACGCCTCAGCCGAGCTAGACCCTACCATTGGGGACGCCCCCGAGGACATCGAGCTTCGGGACGTCATCCAGTACCACTTGGATGACGATATTGTCCCAGTGGCCGAGCGCCTGCAGATGACCATGTCTGCCATGGGTCGTGCGCGCAGTCGGGTTGCACAGGCTGGCGCACGCACAGCCACTGTTCCTCAGATAGACCTCCCGCAGGGTTTTGTCCCTTCTCGCGGAGCTCTATCCCCTGAGGAGCGTGCCGCCCTTGAGGCACGGAGCGGCTGCCTTCGTTGCCGCTTGGATGGACACACCTCCTCACGGTGTCCATACCATACAGCCCTCGATCGGCACTATGCTGACGTCTTTCGTTAGCGTCGATCTCAGTCCCCCCCCGGCCCCGCCCGGCCAGCCCCACCCAGCTAGCCACAGTGCAGTGTACCACTGAGGCCTCGCACGTAGCCGGCTTCCCGACCACTGAGTCGCGGTTTGCCCCTTTGGCTAACCCACCAGAGGATCCTCAGGACACGAGAGACGTTGTTCCCTCTGCCCCGTTGTCTGTCGAGGTACTGTCTGCCTCACAGCAGACTGCCGCATCTAGTGCTTCCCCTCCGAGACTTCCGACGCGTCGCGCCATTCGCACAGCCCATTGTAGTGCTCAACTGGCGACTCGCGATGACGTTGTGTCATCTTTCCTTTACTTGAGCATTCTTCAGGCTCGTGAGGAGCGACTCATGAGACACGTCTGAGTCAACGTCCTGCGTCGTCTTCTCGCTCTGCTTTCCGACCCTGATCGCACCCTACCCATTATCCCTATTTGCCTAGGGACATCTACAAGGGTGTACCGTGCTTTATGGGACTCTGGCTCACAGGGATATTTCGTTCACCCTCGAGTGGTTGAGGGAGCTCGCCTAACTACCTCTGGGTCTCGCTCTCCGATCTCCGTTACCCTCGGAGATAACAAGACATGATGCTTTTTCGATCAAACGGTCCCCGACCTCCACTTCTCTCTCACCCTCCACACACCGGATAGTACCCAGGTGCCTTGGCGCTACCATTCCTCCGCATACTTCGACGTGCTGGAGAATGGGTACGACTTTATCCTTGGCACTCCCTGGTCTTGCAGGTTTCGTGGCACAGAGGCCGGATGGGCGACCGAGACACTCGTTCTCAGAACGAAGTGTGGTCAGACCCATCACGTCCCCTTCATTGGAACCACGGGCGACAACCCTCCCGACCTACCTCCCCAGGACCCTCGTCCCTCAGGGTTCCACCCCGACATCACCTTCACTTTCCCTCATCAGTTTGCTGAGTTCATACGACAGGAGGACGTTGTCGGTGCGATAACCCTTACAAGGGTATCCGCCCTAGTTTTTTGCAAATAACAGAGAATAAGTTTGATTTAAAAGTTCAGGTACGCTGCGCGAGGGCGCGACTGTGTCTATTGTTTACGTTGGTTGGACGATTGACTAGAAATAGAGAGTGAGTGGGCACGCAGGCTGAAGGCGCGCGTGATCTCTTTTTCCTTATGCCATCGCCGAGCATCCACCTGCTAGGACTCCTATGAAACATCCGCGGACGCGTCCGCGGGGTCAATCTCGGAGGGCGAACGTGAACACGGCCACCGCGGCTCCGGCCGCGGTTGGGCACGGCCGTGACTTTCAGGAATCTTTTGTGACCTTAAAAAATTATCAAAAAAAAAAACAAAAAATATGGGGTTATAGATCTTTTCGAGATCTAAATTGCGCAATGTTTTATTTTATTTTTTGACTTCGTCTTCGAATTTTAAAAATTCAAAAACTAATTTTCCTGAGGCAAAAGCTGTTTGTTTTTTTTGTTTCAAAAAAAAAAACATGAAACGTATGTGATTTTTTATTTTAAATTCAGTAACGTTTTTTTATATGACCACAAGGCAAAAGTTGTTCAGTATATTTTTCTGCATAACATATATATATTTGTCAGAAATTTTTGAATTCTTTTTTTTTTTTTTTTTTTTTTTCATGGCCGCGAACCGCGGACACGTCCGCGGATGGCCGCCGGCGAGGGGGATTCGTAGGCTAGGAGTGCCAGCCAGTTGCGCCCAGTCGCCGACGACTCCAGCTTGCAAGCAGGTCTCTCTCTCTCTCTCTCTCTCTCTCTCTCTCTCTCTCTCTCTCTCTCTCTCTCTTTTGTCGTGTTCGATCTTGCGGTCGTTCGATGTTGGGGTTACACGTGTCTCTGTCTCTGTTTGTCTGTCTCTGTCTGTCTGTCTCTGTCTGTCTGTCTGTCTGTCTGTCTGTCTCTCTCTCTCTCTCTCTCTCTCTCTCTCTCTCTCTCTCTCTCTCTCTCCCCCTCTCGTCATGTTCGATCTTGAGGCCGTTCGATGTTGGGGTTAGACATCTCTCTCTCTCTCTCTCTCTCTCTC
>BFEA01000492.1:959950-981542 GCA_003427395.1 Chara braunii | reverse complement strand
CGGACACCTCAACCCTTCTTCAACCTATGTCACCTACACCCATCCACCATAGCCGGACGCCCCAACCCTTCTTCAACCTCCATCACCTACACCCATCCGCCATAGCCGGACACCCCAACCCTTCTTCAACCTCTATCACCTACACCCATCCACCCTAGCCGGACGCCCCAACCCTTTTTCAACCTCCATCACCCACACCCGTCCACCACAGTCGGATACCCCAACCCCCCTTCAACCTCCATCACCTACACCCGTCCACCATAGCCGGACACCCCAACCCCTCTTCGACGTCCATCACCTACACCCATCCACCATAGCCGGACACCCCAACCCCTCTTCGACGTCCATCACCTACACCCATCCACCATAGCCGGACGCCCCAACCCTTCTTCAACCTCAATCACCTACACCCATTCACCGTCGCCGGACGCCCCGACCCTTCTTCAACCTCCATCACCTACACCCATCCGCCATAGCCGGACACCCCAACCCTTCTTCGACCCCCATCACCTACACCCATCCACCATAGCAGGACAACCCAACCCTTCTTCAACCTCCATCGCCTACACCCATCCACCATAGCCGGACATCCCAACCCTCCCTCGCTTATCATCTCCCCCGTCCAATCGAGAGCCTTAAGGGGCTGCAAGGGGGTGCACGGAACTCCGGACAGAATTGGTTAGGGTAAGTCAATGAGCAAGGTCGATTAGGATGTGAATCTTCTTGCTCTCTCTCTCTCTCTCTCTCTCTCTCTCTCTCTCTCTCTCTCTCTCTCTCTCTCTCTCTCTCTCNCTCTCTCTCTCTCTCTCTCTCTCTCTCTCTCTCTCTCTCTCTCTCTCTCTCTCTCTCTCTCTCTCCCTCCGCCTTCCTCCATTCCTCCTAAACTCTTTAACCTTTAACCCTTCCGTCACCCCTTCCCCCCCTCCATGGCATGTGACTAACCTCCACCCTCACCTGTTACATTGCCAGGGAACGAACAGGAAAGAACTTAGTCCTCACTTGGTGGAAAGCGAGGGCAAAGGAAGGACATTTGGTCCCTTGTGCCACTAAGAAGGGAAGGATACGGAACTATTGAGAGCAATTGCGGAAGCAACAAGGAGCGTTGATTTTGGACGAGGTCAGTTTGACTCAACCATCTTCCCCGACTGCATGACTAAGCTGAAGGCATGACTTGCTTGAGTGAAGGGAAAGATAACCAAAGGATCATCAGAGGCAAAAGGAAGTTAGGCTTGTGGGAGGGGTGATATGTTGACCCCAATGGGGATTGTACCTGACTTTTGCTTTGTGTGGTCTTGAGCAGGTGAGTAGCCTAGGGTGGTCTGAGCGGGACTGTGTCCGCCGGATGCGGGCGGGAATAGGGAAAGCGACGAGGGAAGGACTTAGACCCCGCTTAAACTATGAATGTAGAATGGGTTGGATGGTCGGATGCCTGAATGAGTGGTAGACCCCGGAATGGGGCTTGTGTGATGATTGAATGCAATGGTTCTCTTGAATGCAATGCAAGCCTGGAAGGACTAAGGGCAGTAGTGGATAGGTGAATGCAATGTTGGTGGCTCAAGCAAAAAAAAATATAGTGGCTAGGGGTCCGGGCGATGCCACCCTACCCCAAGGATGTCGTAGGGGCTGTCTTGAGCCACCAGACTTAGTGAAAAGGTGCGTGGCCCGATGGATGACGCTTGGCCTGCGCATGATAAGAAAACAAACCTTCAATAAACTCCCTGGACTGCTTGCGTATTGGAAGGAGCAATTGCCTGGCCAGACTTAATCGAATCAAGAAAACGCCACGAGTGGCCAAAGAGCTACCATCTTGACGCGAGAGCGGAGCTACATCCCCCAATGTAAAACCCTCTCGCAAAAGGCTCATCCCCATCCATCTCAAAGCACTAGGTGGGGGTGCCCCTGGGACAAACGACCCGCGCCCGGAGCGTGAGCGTGGGCGGATCGAGCCAAATGGGACCCGCAGTGGGGTCGACCGAGGCTCGAAAGTCCTTCAGGGTACGGCCCCTACAAAAATGGTGGAGGTGTCGGGTAGTGGGTTAAATTGACCCTGTCGATCTCGAGGGGGGGGCGCCCCGTGCGTGACCGTGTACATAACTAAAGACAAGGAATGAGGGCTTGTGTATGCTCTATCCTTTGAGAGAATCAGATTTGAGGGTGGTTGGGCGCATGGCTAGGCCGGGCCTGGAGGAAGAACATGCATGCTTGCACTTTCTGATCAGCCATCTCCTTTGGAGATGACTCTAGTCCTCCTTCCCTTGGACTGATGTTCGTCAGGCCGGGGAAGCCTTGGTCAAGCCGCAGGTCGACCCTTCCTCTTTGTATGAAAGAAGGGCTCCTGTTACCTGGCAGGCGGTTGGGATTCCGGGCCAGTCCGGGTTCCAATGAAAATCCCATGGTGAAGTGATCCGACCGACCTGGGTGTTTCTCTTCTGCTCTTCAGAGCCCAGCGGGCTCCGTGCACCGCACTTAAATGCTTGAAGGAACCTCATATAAACATAAACGGTAATCGAGAAGGAACAATCCTGCCCTATGAACGGACACACAAGCAAAGATAAGGGAATGAAGGGAGTTGCTAAACTCCAAGAAAAACTAGCTCCTCTTTGAAGATGCTCACGAAAAGGAACTAGACACTATGTATGGAAGTTAGGGGTGAGTGGCACGCACTGTTCTGAGTGAAAACCTGTGAGCAATGGGTAGGAAGCGCTGGGGGCACCTGGGGAAAGACACTTGTGTTATGTGTGTCTCACCTTGGGGCTTGTGTTTGCATGATGGGGATTCGAGCGTCCTGCCTTTCGGAAGGAAAGGATTGGTTTGCGCCGGTCGGTGCGGGATGCGGAATGGTCGTCCTCTTTGAAGTTCACCGGGTTCCACGTGTGGGGGTCGGGCCACCGGGCTGTCAGGCAAGGGTGGGTCTCGTCGGCTGATTAGTAGCATTCTCACCCGAACGGTCCGAGCATGGCTCGATAATCTTGCCCAGGTGGGGTGTGAAACGTCTTCAGGCGGGGCGGCTGCTTGTCGGCAGACGGCAGGGGGACCACTGCCTATGGGGCAAGGAAGGAGCCTCGGATGCGATTAAAAACTTCTCCTAGCATGGCTTGGAAAAAACTGATTCTTGTCGGACCGATGGAAGTGAATGCCTGGACGGCCAGCTCCAATGGCCTTACCGAGATGTGGGGGGTGATTCCCGAGATTAACGGTGGGTACACGAGCGGCAAGTCAGGATGGGGTATTCTGGGTTAGGAGGAAAGGGCGAATGCCTTGCCGAGACCTGGGTACCGCGCTCGCGACGGTTGAACTGTGCTTGAGGTATGGGGTAAAACCCTGCCGATAGTAACATTGGAAAGACCATTTCCGAGGTAGAGGTCGGTGAGGAGATGACTGACCTGTGTGCGACGTTTGCCTGAGTTTTGCCTTTTGTGCCTCCCTCTGTAAAGTTGCCTGATGAATGTTGGAAGGGGAACTAAGCTTCCAGTCTATTCTCGACCCCTGCCTAAATTTGCACGAGTGAGAGAGCATGAGGAAGAGGTTGGACAGGAGTCGGAAGAAAGTGGAACTAAGAAAAGAAGGAATGCGAGCCGCGGGTGATCGATTGGGGGTATGGTAGGGCAATGGTACCTGGAAAATGAATAAGGGAGGTTAGGGAGACCCGGATGAGGGGTCTGAAAACAACCCTCATCTAGAAAAAGGAAAAGCAGACCACCTGACCATGAAGGGCCGTGTGGTGCTCTCATGTGAAAAACAGGACAGGCGCCGGGAAACAAGATGGCGTGATGGTTGTCGCATCCTGTCTACTCTAGTGGTCCAGAAATGCCTGTAGAAGTAAGGGATGGGGTATCTGTTGTTCTCCCGGAAAAAGGGACATGGACCGACCTCGAACCAGCCTATGAAACCGTGATGTTGGACAAGAAGGACGCGTTCCTCTGGATAGAGACAATCTAGACTAAGGTCAGCCTGGCAAGACTCTCACCTAGCTTGATGGACCTAGAGTTCCGGGGAACAGTGGAAGCTCGATGATGGATCTACCTATCTCAAGAAACGGAAAACGCAATGGTAGTGGGACTGGTATTAGGCACGACACCGGATCAGCTATTTAGGCAAGCGCAACGGGAAGTGGTATGGGCAGCATGTCAGCGGGCAGAAATGGAGATGGAAAGGATGGAGGTGCGAGTGGAACTCGGGGACCGGAAAAATATGAGACGCCCCCTTAGGACAATGAGATGCGTGCTACCCCCATTCCTGGTGGATGCAGTCCTTGGAACCAGGGGTAGATTGGAGCGGATATGTCGGTCGATGACGCGCCTGAGGTTGTACCAAGGTGCTAGGCAGGACTTCTTTAAACTATCGGTAGAGTCGGGGCCGTTTAAAGGAAACTGGGCGGAAGAATTAGCTGAGGTGTTAAACCTCCTCAGCGCGGATGAAACCTTTGTTCCTAGCCCGGTGCATTGGCAGATAGTTTACCGAAACGTGGCAGCGGGGGAAACCTTCTTGGAAGGGGTGAAAGAGATGTTCCTAGACGAGGAGGAGGATTTCGGTGATGAGGAGGACGGAGATGAGATAGAGGACTGGGACTTCTGAAGGGGGGGGGCTTACCTGGGGAAAACGGGTTGTCGGCTATGTGCAGGTAGGGAACGATGGCCCGGGAACTCGAATTATGGGACTGCACATGGGAACCAAGACGAACCAGAAGGGGAGTAGAGATGTCAATACCGACGAGCAATGAATGAAAAGGAACCATATGTGATTGGCGGGGGTATGACATTGTGCCGCAACTATCGTATCTTTGGGTAGAGCGTATCTGGAATCCGTTGAGGGAAGAGGAAGGATGGGAAGAGATTGCGGAAGGAAGGGTGAAATCAGTTGGGACGATCGTTCTCTTGGAACAGGGTTCGCACCTGTTCTGCACGGCGCTCGCGGCAGGACAGAACCCGGTGTGGCTTTTAGGGGATGCTGAGGCAAGGGCTCGACAGGCGGGGGAAAGCTTTGCTAATAAAGGATGGGATACAGTCAGCAGTAGAGTCGTGATGGGAGGATGAAAGAAATTTAAACCGTCCGGTGCCCGAATCAAGACCTGGGTACCTGAGTTCGTGGCAGACTGGTTTGGGGGTTTTGATCATGTAACAGAGGTAGCCGACACGATGGAGCGAATACACGTGAATTGCACATGGCTGGTAGGGGAATTTTATAGGACGTCCTTGAAATACGGRCCCTTCCACGGCGATAGAGYCYGGGAGGTCCTCATCATTTTGGACATCGAAAGGAATGACCGGCAGGAGGTGGCCCCGGAAACCAGGGAGGCCATAATCCGCCGTGAGGTAGCAGCAACACCTTGCTATATGGATAATGTGTTCAAACTGTTTGAAGTACTGTGGTCCGACTAAGCGCAGGGAAGTTGTGGAACCAGACAAATACGACAAAATTGCTAAGATTAGGGAATGGGATGTCTGGCCATTGTAGGGTTCAGCGTGGATCGCGAGCCGGGAGATCAAAGGCGAGCGAGCGATGACACGAAGAAGGACGTTCCTTGAGGAGCGCCCCTTGGGCATTGAACGGCCTAGGGAATTACCGGGTGGGATAGAGGTTAGCCTACCGGCAACAGGCGAGGGATGGCACCAGGTGGTGGATTGGGTCGGGATTGAGCTTGCAGAAAATATGGTTTATTTTGTGACGAAAGTTGAGTGGCGTGCGGCTGAGAATGGGGAATGGAACCTGGACCCACGGGGGCACGTGCGGGCAGAGGGGCGGTTGTATGTGTCAGAAAACGGGTAGAGGGAGTTCGGAGTTCGGATGGCATCTGGAGAAGACCCGTTGAGCATGTTTGAGGGGGCATGGCAGTTAGTATGGCGAACGGGATTTGAGTTCGCAGATCCGGGGGTTGACGATGTAACGGCAGACCTTAGGGTAGCCATGGTCGGGAGTTTCGAATTGCCTAGTGAAAATGTACGAATGAGGCTGCCGCCCTTCCTGCTGGAAAAACTAGGCGGTCTGGAACTTGTTGGACAAGCGGTAGCCGACATCGTACGAGGTGTTGCGCATCCTGCGTGCTGTGTTTAGTACCAGGCCAAGGGTTCCGGTCGTGGGAAGTGAGGTCCTGTGGGGTGTTGTCCGACGGGAAATAAACCATGGGATGGCGTACGTAGATGATCTGTACCGATTGTATGAGCAGATGGAGGAGGGGACAGGTCGGTAATGGGGCCGAAGAGAGGGGAAAGAAATAGAAGGGAAAAAGAAGCACCAGGCTAGGGATCGGGGAGTTGTTCGGGTGAAAAATTGAAGACCAAGTGGAATAAGTAAACTCGCGTGCTGTTTAAAACTGTGCAGGGGACTTCTGAGTCGAAAATGGCGATGAGATGCGCCCGGATGCCGCGACTACCCATGCACCCGCGGCCACCCACGGAAAACGGAGATGGATGGGAGGTGTCGCTCCCAGCAAGCTACATGATTCAAGGATTGGATACCGAGTGGAGAGTCGTGACCCTGGGAAGAGGTCAGACGTTCATGATGGTGGAATGTTTGTGGGATGGTATGAGAATTAACAGGGGACTGGGGGACGATCTGTACACCAATCTTAGGGTGACGGGGACCGTATACCTGCCAGAGCTCGAGTGGCACATGTTAGGGACGGAGTTGGCACTAGGGCATGAGTTGTTGCCAATCTTCCAGAGGGCTACTAGAGTACTAAACCGGGTAGGCCAGGAAGTGCGAGGAAGAAGGAATGTGGGGTTAAGGACTCGGGTGGAGATAGGAGGTTGGCGAGAGTTTAAGGCCCCAATGACCGGGCTGAGGTGTCGAGTACCTCGCTTCATGGTAGACCTGGTATTCGGCAGTCTCAAGAGGGCAAGGGATTTGGTGGACTCGACCCTGGTCTGGATTCACCTCTTCTGGCCGCAAACAACGGACATGTTCTACGACGTGTCGGTCAGACATGGGCTGTTCTGGGGAAACCAGACCTGGGAACTACTCGAATTACTCGAGATCTTGATATTCGGATTGCCCCACCTGTCGTTTGAAGAATATGACCCAATAATTATCAAGGAAATAGAAATGGGGGAAAATTACCTTGCTGGGTTGGCTAACCTGTTCGAGGAACCAGATGAGCAGGGCAGGCCTGAGGAACCAGCTTGAGAAAACGCGTCAGGAAGAGGTAGGGAGACAAAGGATGGGTACTAAGATAAGTAGGCGGCCGTCAGCAAAAGAGAGGCAGTGGTTGGAGTCCCGGCCGACCCAATGATGCGGCAGGAAGGAACTAGGAAGACCACCCGCTCCAAAAGTTCTGAGGCACCTGGATGCCAATAAGCCAAAAGGGCCATACCCGATAGGGAAGCCACTGGGCTCAGGCACTGCCCTAAGAACCTAAGCGCGGCGGTAAAGAAATGTCGAGCGGCGGCGGCAAGGCCCGGCGGGAGAAAAACTTGAAGGACGCCCTGGGAAAGAAAAGCCAGGAGAGTCGGACCAATTAATATAAGACGCAAAAAACATTGGAATAGGCGGGTTTTTAGAGTCGGGACTAGGACAGTTATGAACATCCGGCCATTTTTCGCAAAAAAAAAATAAAAAATTCTCCATGTGCAGGCTAGGTAAAGGGAATGGCGACAGAAAAAAAGTTCGATGATCAGCAGAGCAGGGGGAGTCAGGGTACGAATGGGGGTGAGGAACGAAACGAGGGATCAGTGAAGGATCAAGAGTCAGCCAAACCGGAAGGAACCCGAGAAGATAGAAAAGACATTTCAACAGGAGAAAGTTCCGGGAAAGCTGGGGGTAGCAAAAGGGGACCTCAAGAAAACAGGGAAGGGGGAAACGACGTGAAAACAAGCCCTCGGAACTCAGCAGGAACCACTCCTAAAAAGACGAAAGTCTTAGATACCCGTCGCAAACTGGCAGAGATAGAGAAGCGGACTGCAGAATTTAAGGCAAGGCTCATCGAGCAGATGATGGTCGGGGATGAGGAGGACCCCCAGGGCGTAGGGTCACGAGAGGGGCAAAGGACCACTCAGGACGAGGCCAGATATGAAGGAAAGGATAATAGTCACAGGGGGACGCCTAACAAGAAGGGGAAGGACAAGGACGACCCTCCTGCAGAAGGGACGGAAAACGCTATGACACCGCCCGCCATCAACAGCGGCACTAGCAGACTGCCCGCCACGCCGAAAGTAACAGGGGTGTGTGACGGACTCTGGAGCCTTAGGGAAAGAGTGCTAGGATGGTTTGACCGAGAAGGAATGCCCAAAACCAGGGAGAAGCAGAGGGAAAGCAAGGAAGGGAAAGGGACCAGTGCAACCGGGGAAGCGGGTGCCTACGAAGATGGTCTCAAGAGGGTAGTCGCCACCCTCAACAGGACACTAAACAAGAATCAGGGGTATCTCGCAGATGCAAAGAAGAAACTCACATTCGATGGGGAAAACATTACGGAGTTTCTAATAGACTATGAGAACCTAGCAGCCCTACTAAAATGAACGGACGAGGAAAAGATGGAGCACCTGGGGCAGCACGTGTCACTAAGCTTGGGCAGGGACATTATGACCATCGTCGCCTCCAGTGGATCCTGAAAAGAAACCAGGAATGAGATGATGAGGAAATACCTGAAGGCAGAGAAAATGGCAACAGAGGCCGAATTAGCCGCAGTCCAGAGGAAAAACTATGCGACTTACAATGATTTCCTAAGGGCATTCACGTTAGTGGCTCTGCGAATTCCCGGTGTAACGGACCATATAATGAGTAAATACTTCCTCAGGCAGTTTTTCGAGTTCGATAAAGATAAGATTTTGTCAGCATACCAGCAGACTAGTAAGTTCGAATACACGAGAGACGTGGACTTCAGCACCGTAACAGACCTTGCAGAAAAGACAGTGGTTACCGAGACGCTAGCCCTACTTAAGGAAGGGGAGGTCATAGATCTGACCGGGAAGACAGGGGATAAGGTCAAGAAGGGGATAGAGAGCCTGCACGAACAGGTGCACGGGGTTGATAGCAAGATGGACAAAATGGAAAATGTGTTGTTAGTAATGCAGGCGCAAGTGTCCAGACCCGCCCTTCCGCCCCAAGAGGCCGTGGTAACGACAGCTGTAGCAAATCGGGGGTTTGGCAGGAGGGACCCGGCCAACGAACAATGCAAGTATTGCACCATGATCGGACATTTCGTACGGGCCTGTCCGAGACTCAATCACGATATCGAGCGGCAGAGGTGCAGTAGGTCCCTCAAAGGCGAGATCCTCTGACCTAGGGGGGAGCGTGTCAATTAGAACTCGCCAGGAGGGATGCGGTGAGCCGTCATCCTTATGAATAACTTAGAGATAGCTGTCGTAGAAGCAGAGCCGGTAGCCGAGATTGTCTGGGACCAGCCAAGGGGACGGGGACCACAGGCCAATTTTATCATAGAAGGCAATGACCAGGATAGGGTAAATATTACCACTCGTCGAGCCGGGGCAGAAAAGAAGCTCATCCAAGATACAGTAATGGAGGAACTCACAGGGACTAGCACGGGCCAGCAAGAGACCGAAGCCGCGGAACAAGAGAAGGTCTATGGGAATCCAAGGGAGGACGAACCGGTAGACAAGGCTACGGCCGCAAAAAAAAAGTTCAGGTATCAAATTCCGATCCTGACTTTGCCAGAAATCGATGACACCTTGAGTAAGCTACTGGGTACCATGGTATCGGTGTCTTTTCAGACCATGCTGCAAGCCAGCCTAAGGCTGCTTAAAGGACTCAGGCAGCTGCTAACGCGTAAGCGCGTAGAGGTAGAGGAGGCCCCGGAACTGCAAGAGCAGGACACAGAGGAGGTCGAGGCGCCGCAAGGAGTCTCCAACCTCCAAAGCATTCTAGGGGGCCTGGGAGAGTTGGAGAAAGCATTTGCGGACATCCGCCTAAGCCTACCGGATCGTGAAGGTGGCGAAGTCATGAGGGCGCCACCCGGGACAAAGCTTAGCTTTCATGCATTACCAGTTGGGAAACTTAAAGTTCAAATCGGAACTCACCACACTGACGCGTTAGTGGACGGCAGAGCATAAATCACCCTTATACGACGGGATTTCGCAACGGTCATGGGGTGCACGGTAAACAAGGAAGTAGCGGGGAGTATCCGGGGGGCAGGTGGCGAAATTCCTTTCACAGGGTATGTCACCAACTGTGCAGTCAGGGCGGGAATCCGGGAATCCATCTGGTCCTTTCAGCGGATGACGGTGATGGAAGAAATGGATCACGACGTAATCCTCGGGAGACCATGGTGCGCCAATGTGGAAATGATAGGAATGCATCTGCACGACGGCACATACATGGTAGACGTAGAGGATCTGGTGACTGGTCGCGGAGAACTCCTCCGACTCCTCGGAACTGGAGGGGACCCTATGAAGGGCAAATTGGCAACCTGGTCGCCAACATTCGAAGAAAATGCACGGAAGGGGGCATTCACACGAATGGAACGAATGAGGGAAAGGGTAGAAATTATGATTGAGGAGGATTTTAGTAAAAAGGAGAGGATCAAGATGGGCTTGCCCATAAAGAAGAGGAGGCCAGAGGACGAGTCCCTGGAAGTTATGGTGGTTGAAAAAGAGTCGGAAGTCGAACTTGGGGCCAGCCTGCCCAAACCAAAGGAAACTCGGAACGAAACGTCGGAGGTAGTGCTTGAAATCCCAAATTTATTACAACTCGTTAAGGCCATCAGGTACCACAAAGTGGGGTTGGACCTCGCAGCGCTTGCCAGATTTGAGGATGCGGTTCGAAAGGGCTACTGTCTGAATGAGAAGTTAGTCAGCATCCAGCCCCGCGTCTTGGAGGTAGCAAGGTCAATCCCGACCGTTCATTTTTTAGGAGAACGATCCCTGAAGGTAGTGTGCGAAAGTATAAACTCGTAGGCAAGAAGGCCAAGCCGGTCTCGATCCTAGTAGAAACGTCAAAGGAAGAGGCCATGTAGAAGGAGGAGGAAATTTTGCAGGTAATAAGGGAGAGGCGAGCAACGGAAGGGCATCGCATACCAGATGAGGTAGCAGACACCATGAAAATAGGAGTGGAAGGGTTTCTAACAATGGAAGAAACTCAATTGATAAGAAAGGCGTGCCAGGAGTTTCATTTAGCTTTCGCTTTCAACGATCATCAGAAAGGGCGATTGGACGCAAAGCTAGTTTCCCCTGTCAGGATCCACACCGTACAGCACGAGTGTTGGAATGATAAAGGGTCCGCCTATGAGTTTGGGATAGCAGCGGAGGTCACCGACCTGCCCAGAGCCAAAATAGATTCTTTCGTGGTTGAACCCACTGCATCTCCCTACGCGAACAAGTCGTTCGTGTTCTGGAAGCCCAATAAGACGCTCAGGTGGATCCAGGACCTGTAGAAGCTCAATGCGGTAACAATCAGGGACGCAGGCTCGCTTCCACAGGCCGACTTGTTGGCAGAATCTCATACGGGGCGGAGTATTTACTCCCTGGTAGACTTGTACTCAAGATATGATAAGTTGCCGCTCGATGCGAGGGATAGACCGTACACCGCAATGCACACCCCGGTAGGACAGCTGCGGATGCAAGCGACCCCTATGGGCTTCACAAATGCGGTAGCAAAAGCTCAGAGGAGGATGCTCGCCGTCGCAGGGGATATGTTTCCGAAAAAGTGTGAACCTTACATAGATAATAATCCCGTGAAAGGCGCAAGATACAAAGATGAGACGGAAGTACAACCGGGAGTGCGGAAGTTCGTCTGGGACCACTTGCAGGATATTAAGGACTTACTCCAACGATTCCTAGTTTACAACATTACTGCAAGTGGACCCAAGAGCATCATGGCCGTCCCGGAAGTAACCATACTGGAATTCCGCTGTGGAGCTTATGGGAGGAGACCCGATCCAACAAAGACTGATAAGATCTCTCAATGGCCGACACCCCTGCGTACCACGACAGAAGTACGAGCCTTCCTAGGGGTGGTTGGGTATTGGAGGATCTTCATCAAAGGTTTCGCAAACATAGCAAAACCCATCCGCGCGATGATTAGGGAAGGTGGCACTATGGATTGGACAAAGGATAGGGAAGAGGCAGCCCAGACCCTGAAAGACATCCTGTCGTCCGATCAGGTCACATTAGCAGCACCTTGTTTCAATGACGAGGTAGGACGGCCCTTCATCTTAGAAACAGATAGGGGACCATTGGCAGTGGGAGGAGTATTGATACATAAAAGCGAGGAGTGCAAAGAAAGACCAATCAGATTTGAAAGTAGGACCCTGAATTCAGCAGAACGACGGTATTCGCAGTTCAAGAAGGAGGTCTTAGCAATTCTGCATTGTCTTAAGACCTTCCAGGCATACCTGTTCGGGAGGCGATTTATCCTAAGGATCGATCCCACCAACATTGTTGGAGCCCTAAAGAACTACAAGCCCATAAACCCGACTGTCGGCAGATGGATAGGTTTCATATGGCAATTCGACTATAAGGTCGAGCGAATTGCAGGACTTCGAAATAGGGCAGATGGGTTGAGCAGGGTTTGTATCACGCCAGAAGGAGTAGAGGACGCAGAACCAATTGATGCCTTCCTGTAGTACGAAGGAGGGACCCTTGTCGTGGATAATGAGATGGCAGATCCGGCAATTACAACAGGACAGTTGCTGATTCAGACCTTGGAAAAGGGCGCACCTGCAGTGGTTGCAAAACTCAGGGAGGGATCAGTCACCACGGTCAGGCGCAAAGAGGAAAATGACTCATGGGGAGCAGAAGTAGGGGCCAAAGAGGAACTGATGGCAATGACCGTGGAGGGGGGACGGGACGCCGTGATGACGTTGGTCGAAGCCTGGGCGCAGAAGGAGTGCCAGTATCTAGTCAACCTCACTTGGGAGGAGCAGGGTACGGATCAGACGGAACAGGAGTTCTTCCTTATACAGATGTACGAGGGCGTCTTCAAAGAAATCGGTCTTCTACTTGTAGGGAACAAACAACCTACGGAAGTCAGTCCCAAGGCAAGGGAGGAAGTTGAAAAGTATGTCCTAAGAAATGGCCACCTATTCAAGAAAGAGGAAGGGATGATACCTAGGCGTGTCGTTTGTGGGAGGTCTAGGCAGCTGGACCTAATCCAGGCAATGCATGACGGACTAGCTGAAGGTCACCGGTCGTCCAAGGGGACACTTGCAAAGATCGTGCCCCTGTACTTTTGGCCACGGATGGCAGGCATGGTCGCAACGTATTGTCAAACGTGTCTGATATGTCAAGAAATGAGCGTCGTACGAGTTTACGAGCCCCTTAGACTCAACCGGGTACTGGAACCGGACACCTTGTTCACCTCGACCTTGCCATTATGCCCGTATCAACGGATGGGTTTAGATACATCTTGGATGCAAGAGATAATCTCAGTGGCTATGTGGAAGCTATAGCCCTCAAGAAGAAGATGGGGAAAGCGGTGGCCAACTGGGTGGAAGATTTTTACCTAAGGCACCCCTTCGTGCGCAGGTTTATAGCAGACAATGGGACAAAATTCGTTAACCAGGAAGTGATGAACAGGCTTAAGATACTGTGTGTACCGATCAAGATCACCGAGCGCCATCATCCTGAGGCAAATGCACCAGTAGAAAGGGGTCACCGGACTTTGAAGAATACAATCGCAAAGTTGGCAGCAGATAATTTGGGAAGTTGGCCACGGTTTCTCAAGCAGGCAGTCTTCGCCGAGAACATGACTCCAAAAAGAACAACGGGATGTATTCCAGCAGAACTCTGGTATGGAAGGGAGATCAATTTTCCGATAGAAGCTTTGGTCCCTACCGGGAACAGGCTAGATGACGATCCACACTTGAGCACGGAAGAGTTAATCACTGCACGTTGTCAACAGGTCACCAGGAATGAGGAGGCACTCGAGGAAGTAGTCAATCGTGTGACGGACAACCGAATGAGGGATAAAGCAAGATGGGACCAGGTTAAGAACATTCGGAAGGAGCCACTCTAGGTGGGGAAAATGTGCTAATTAGGAACTCGGCTCTTGAAAGCACATGGTCCGGGCAGCTAGGAAAAAGATTCAAAGAACCCTACAGGATCCCTAAGCGGGTGGGACTGAACACATTTGAACTTGAGGATCTCGATGGTACTAGCATAAGAGGGTCATTTCCGGGACAGAGATTGGTCAGATTTTTTAGCAGGGACCCGGTGGAACAGTGGCTACAAGAGGCCCAGGACAGGGAAACTAGGGAACTGACAGCCTGAAAGGCAGGCAGATGGCTATAAGTTCTGGACTGCCTCCCTGTGGAAGTGATCATGACCACGGGGATTGTTCGTTTGTGTGTCTTGACTTTTGTGGAACGTGGGGAGACTGCCTGGGCTGACTGTGACTGGGCCTGGGAGCACGGGACAGTGTATTATAGTTTTTGTGGGGTAACATTGGGGACTGTCTACGCGAGGTACTTATGGGCTAGGACAATGTACTATAGTTTTTGGGGGAGGGGGGGGTGATGTTGTGGACTGCCTACATGGGCCACCTATGTGTTGGGACAACATGTCGAGGGTTCTAAGGGATAATGGGGCTACCAACTATGTGGGGGCAAACAAAAGTTCTAGGGAAGCCTCCAGAGCCGCAAATGGGAGTGGAAGAGAATGCGTGTGTATGAGGGGTACCGTGACTGTTATGTATGAACAGAGCCAGGCAAGAAGAAGGAAGACAGCAAACGGCAAAAATGAATTTTGGAAATGAAAACGACAGCAACGCCATTAACAGGCCTACTGAGGGACAGTCGTCAAGGCAGGCCGGACAATCGAGCTCCAGGAAAAGAAAATTGTACGTGGGATTTGATCACAACTTGGTTGTGAATAGGGGAGGGAGAAAGCAAGGGACCAGGGGACCATCGCCACTAAAGGAAGGGGAGCCGATAGTCCTCCCATCGGAAAGCGACACTAGCAGTGAGGAAGAGAGGAACCTGGAAAAAGACCAAGGCTGGACGAGGACGTGCCCGTGGAATTTATCGACCTCACCAGCGAGGAGGAGGAAGATGAGGTAACAACGTCCACAAGAGAAGAACGGGGAAGAAGGGAGCAGTCGGGTGAGAAAAATGACAAATGGATAGAAGAGTTCGGATATGAGTTCAACGATTGGTTCGATCAATGGGGGACTATCTTGCGATACCAGTGGATCATGAAGGCAAGGGAAAAGTTGGGTAGAGGAGAGGATCTAGCCCCAACAACCTTCTTTATAGAACAGACACTCCTCCAGTTCCAAGGAATAAAGAGACAAATGGAGCAGGAAGGGGAGAATTGCGGAAGGAGGAAGGCTCAACGCAGGCCACTTGGACATTAGGGGAATAGCACGCGCAATGGGGGAGGGGGTAACTAGAAATTAAGAAGGGTTGGTACCTGGGCAGGGACAACTGCCATTTTGAATTTCGCATTTGAACTCTGCCAAATGGACTGAAATGGGGCAACTTTTGACTAAAGACCGGGCAATGGGTGCTACTTCGTGTAAGTCGTTGCCTTTTCGAGAAAATACATAAGGGTCAGTGCACTTAGATATAGAACTGTGACGGGTTGCGTTAGCTAAGAGTAAGCAAGGGGAAAACAAGGGGGACCTAGATGACACGAGTCTGTAATGTTGTCGTTGCATTCGAACTTTGTCTCCTCCTTTTTTGGGAAGGACTGTAATGAAACTACTTTTTGGACTGAAGAAACTATTGGGGGTTGGGAGGCTTGTGCTACTTTGTATGAGTATTCGCTTCTTTGGGGAAAACGTGAACTTTTTTTTGGTAGTAAGAAATAGACTTTGGGGATGATTGGCTTTGCCTCGAGGAAATAGGCAGGGGCATGTGAACTCTTGAACATTGGAAGATGCAGTCATGGCGAGAGTTTTTCTTTCGAATTGTGTACCCACGATTGAATGAGTCGCTCACGAGTCCTTGTGAGAGGTTAGGGGACCTATGGGTAGAGAGGCACCCTCTCCCCTAGGAGCCTAATCCAACCTACCCCAGGCAATCCCAGAGCATTGAGAAGCATATGAGAAGTCAGAAAAGTGGCAGGGAAACATTGAAATGATGCAACACCCCTTGTAATGGTTGAACGGCTGGGCGGGCTAGTGCTGCTTGGGGCCACTAGCCTCAACTTGAGTACTAGACGCTAAGTCGGATGTATGAATGGATGTGAGAACGACAAAAGACATGAGGAAAAGGAAGAAGCATGCGTAAAAACCCAAGACGATGGCCGTCTTCTAACCCCCGAGACGAGACAGGATCCGTGTCCTCGAGGCCCATCCCCTCGGGCGCTAACATTGCAATGAACAAGGATGGCCCTAACCACGCTGTCCAATTGAAATGGATAAGGATGACCCTAACCAGGCTGTCCAATTGAAATGGACAAGGATGGTCCTAACCAGGCTGTCCGATTGCAATGAATAAGAACGGCCCTAACCAGGCTGTTCGACTTGAAATTGGGAAAAATGACCCTAACCAGGTTGTTCGGAATGACCCCTGACAAGGGTTATTCTTTGGAACTGGCACTGAGGTCCCCTTGCATGACTGCTTGAGATGTGTGATACGGGGAGAGTTGAGCTTTGGAAAAGATATTGATGAGATATTGAGCTGAGTCTGAAAGAGACATTGAGTTGGGCCTCTGAAAATATATTGGAAAGTGCGGGGCCTTGGAAAAGACATCGGAAGAGATAGGACTCAGCTTTGGAAGAAATAATGTACTGAGCATTGGACTGAGATTGAGCATGAGGATGGGACTGCGCATTGGAATTGGATTGAACATTGGAAATTGCATTGCATAAACAGGGGACCCTAGGCAATCTGAAATGGACTTGGAAAGAGCCTTGAAATGGAACTTCTCTTTTTTCTAGTCTTTGGCCTCAGCAAGACGGGGATACCGGTGCATGCACCGCGACCCCAAGACCTCTATCCCCTTGAGGGAAAAAGTCTCAGCGCGACCCGTTCCTCTTCGAGAGGGTGAGGGTTAAAGGACTAAGGTACCTATCACTTGGATCGGTGCGGGACGTCCGGAACCATCTTCGACAATGAGCTCTAGTCGGGGAATTCCAACTGCGCCTCCTGTTGAATGCCTAAACGTCAAAGGGCGAGAGAGCCAAATGGGCAGGAAAGTCATTCTCATCTAGTCTATTTTGCTACTCTCCAACCATACGCCATGTCATAGAGGGGTGCCATGGCCGTTTGGGTCAGACTACGGTTGCCCGCGCTAAGTTGGGCGGCACTGTCCAAGGGGAGAGGCTGGGCGAGGTACCGGGTGGAGTCCGACGCCACCACGGGGCATTGACATTGCCCTGCCGGAACATTACAACCGTTTCGGGACTAATTGCGAGGTTTTCGTAACTGCACTCGCGGATTGATCGAGAGCCCCAACTCTCTTGAAAGAAAAAGGCCGGAATCCAGAAAATTACCACTCGGGAGGAACGATTGGCGAGGAATGCTCTTACGACTAGACGAGGCCCTGGCAGGCTTGGATTGGACCTACCTGGCAGACGTGAGGAGGAACCTTGGTATAGGTGCTCGCCACGTAAGAGAAGAAAGGTCGGACCGGGTAGAAGGATGAGGCGTCGTCCGCTGGGAAAGAACTGATCACTCTTCCTTTTGTGAAGCGGATGGGGTTGTGTCCTTGACTTGAGGTCGGCGGGCCAAAGGTCTGCATACCTCCGAGTGAGAACCAGTCGCGCGATGGGAACATCGCGTTTTGAGTGGGGGGAAGGTGTGTCGTCTACCAATGAATACACATGAAAATAAGACTTGTAATTGGTCTTGGGAAAAAGGGGTATGTCAAGATGGCAGGAACAGAAAAAGATTGTAATTGACTTTGTATGGGCCTGAGAAAAGGGGGTCTGGCAAGACGCAAGAGCAGAAAAGACTTGAGTAAGTGACATGGTATAAACTTGAGAAAATGGCTTAACAAGATAGCCAGGAAGGAAAGGGCTAGTGTGATTGATTCTACATAGACCCAGGAAAGGAATTGGCAGACTGAGAATTGGCTGTGTAATTGGCTCGTATAAGCTCGAAAAGATGAGAAATGGCTGAGGGGTGAGCCAAGCAATGCACATGGAGAGTCAATTAAGTAAAGGGTAAGAAAAGGCAGAGGATGATATGCATGCGGAATTGGCACGACCTGAGAAAGGCCGGGAGGAATGACCCGGGAAGGATGCATGTGGATTTGGCTATGTCTGAGCTTCAGGGAGAGGAAAAATTGTATTGAAAATGAGTGGATGTCCTAAGAGTAATGAATGAGACAAAGCCAAAACGATTTTTGCTCGAGAATGTTTTCTCAATGAAATGGGAAAATAGATTTGAGATTACGAATGCAGTTTTCAAGACATTGTCGAGAGCGAGCAATAACGTACAATGAAAGACTAGATGCAGGGCATGTCTGTGGTCAGATCCCTCCAAGGGGCGATGCTAGTCAACTTGATAAGGAAAAGAGACATCAAGCTGCTTAAGCTCCTTATGTGTTGCTAGCTCGCACCTGGAGGAAGCCATGGCGAATGATCCTTGTGACATTCGCCGCCAAAATCTTCCTCTTACCACGGTTCCTGGGAGGGTGATGGGCTCGTCGTCCTTTTTTTTATGGGACGACACCGAAGGTTGGTGGGAAGCTCTTGGGTATTCGGGAGTTCCAGTGAGAAAAAGATACAGCTGTGAGACGGACGTTGATGCACATAGAGTGTCACGCGCTCGATACAAAGATATTATTGAGCATGGGGATGTTACGCAATTCAAAGGAAAACCGAAAATAAAACCTTGACCCCTCCATGCCCTCCCCCTCCCCAAGGGTGGAAACTTAAAGAAAGACCCGAGAAAAGAGTGGGAAAGACAAAAAGAACCCCGGCAAGCTAACTACCCATCCCACCCCACCTCTCTTCCCTATTTGTCTATCACTCCAAAATTCTTACTGACCATGGATTGGTGCGCGATGAGGACATCGCGAATGAGTGGGGGGAATATGTCGGGACTGGTGAGTCCCGAATGACTTCCCGTCACTAGAGAGATTGTATATGACCAATTTGTGCACGACAGAGAAAACCGAAGGCAGGTATGCTGGAAAAAGCGGAAGCGTGGGCACGGACAGTAGGAAGCCAGAGGCTGCCCAGAGTCGTCGGGGCCGCCAGACTAGAAATGGGTTGGTTATGCAGAAAGCGGCAAAAGGATTGTGAGAAGAGAGCAGGGGCGACTCCTTCCCCAAGGACGGAGAAGGGCCGCCGGGAAGTCGGTAGTAGCATAGGAGGTGCGCAATAAGGGAAGGAAGGAAGTGGGAAGGGACAGGGCGCAAGGCGCTGACGCAACGCGGTGGCAGGAGGGCCAGGGAGACCGCAGGGTAGATGGGAGCCGGCACCCGGAACGGAATAGCATGCGGGACGCAATAGGAGCGGGGAGCGGAGGTCGCTGTAAGGCAGAAAGACATCAGGGACACCAAGGAAAGACGTGGTACAGGCGGGGCAAGAGTGTCGGGGACCACATGGGATAAAAGGACAGGGCGGTACCAGCAGGACAAAGCGTCGGGAACCACGCGGGACCAAGGGACGGCGTGGTGCCGGCAGGGCAAAGTACCGGGAACCGCGTGAGACCAAGGGAAAGACGTAATGAAGGCAGGCCGAAGTGTCAAGGACCGCGTGGGCCTAATTAAAATGGCGGCACCAGCGGAACCACTAGCAAATTGGGTATCGGCGGAATAAAAAGTGTCAGGAGCCGCCGACATGGATTGTCGACAGAACGGAGAAGACGGGCGCGAGGCGGAAAAAACGGAGGGCACCTGGGGCAACCGAAGGGGGTCCTGGATCAAATGCGACGACAACAGAAATAAAATAGCATGACGACAGGTAGACAGGACCAGTCGGGCCGGGGAGTCCGGATGAAAACGTTAAGTGCCACCACGGCAAGCGTTAGCGGGGGGTGCCGAGGGGAAAGAAAAGATGGAGTAACAGCAGTAAGGGGGGGGCGGCCAGCAGTCCGAGTATCCCGGACCAGCCAGGCTAAGAAAAACGAAGTTCTGAGGGCTCCACGTGGAAAAAGGGGTTGGCCAGAGAAAATCGGACCAAGGGGGTCTCAAACTAGAGGCGGCACGGCAAAAGGAAGCCCCCTTTGGCCTTGCGGGTGCCACTACTGCAATCCGAGTGGCAACTGCCAGCTGCAAAATCGGACCTTGGAAAAGGTCCAACAGCAAGAAAGAGTAGAAATAGTAGTTGGACATTTATCCCAACAGTAAACGAGAAAAGAAAGGAGGAAAAATGGGGGGAATGAGACAAAGGAGGAGGAAGGAGTGGAGGAAAAAGTGCCGCCAGGTTGGGACTGCAGCGGTAGGGACTGGCAGGTCTCAATGATGACCTCATCCCTCGTAGATCCTAGGAGGGCAGTCCGGATTGCAGAGATAAGGTCCTTGGGGCATTATCTCTGCAATATCTGAATTTAAGCAGCAAAAATAAGGGAAAATGCTGATGTGAGTTGGCCGGCTCAATTTTGGGCCCTAGATCTGAAATTTGATCTTGACGAGGAGGAAATCTAGCCGTTTTTTGTGGGCTGACACAAAACGGCTAGCTCCGGAATGAGTTGGCAGCAAAATGGAGGGAAAACAAAGAGAGGAACAAGACAAAACTGCGAATTTGGCCCAAGGTCTGGGCCAGGTACATAAAAAAAAATTAAAAATTGGAGCAAAGGCTCAAATTTGGAGCAAGGGGGAGCTTGGAGTGACTTGGAATGATGAGAACCATAGATCTCAGCTAGATCCAAGGCTGAGATCTATGCGGCCACTTGGAAAAATGCAACGGCATACCCAAAGGAGGCCTAGACCAAGAAAAAGGTGGAAAATGGGCCTCTAGGCCCTCAAATTTTGGTAAAGACTGCATTTTGGGGTAGCGGTACCCAAAAGGCAGCACTTTTTGAGGTGAAAGGAGACCGGGGTAGGCCAAGGGGTAGTCCGAGAGGGTACCAGCCTCTCGGACTCCATGAACCTGGCTGAAATGAGGCCCAGGTACCCCGAGATAGGCCAAAACCGGAAATTTGGCCTTTGGGGTACCTCGCTCCACCTAGAGGCACTTGGAGGGGCCTAGAGGTTGGGCGGTGCACCTGTTCCAGCCTACATAAGCTGGAGGTGCAAGCAGCAACTCTCATTTGAGCATGAGAGGTGCCCATGCTGCCCAAATGAGTCCGGGAGAGAGTCCGAGTGGGAGAGGAGCAAGGGACTGAGGGTCGGAGCTAACCTGTAGTCTGGCTATGGTGGTAGGACTGAGAAAGGTGACCAAGAAGCTAGGAGGGAGCAAAGAGAGTGGTCCGCCATAGCCCTCAGGCTGTGAAGTAGGAGGAGAGGCTGAAAAGGGGTCCCCATAGCCCTTCTAGAGGGAAGGACTCCACAGCCTTAGAAGTAGGAACCTGCCATAGCTTAAGGAGAGTTGTGTGGGGAGGAGGAGAGGACTTGGGAGGGAGGAGAAGCCATACCCATGAGGCTAGAACCAAGCATTGGACCCCCACTGCCTAGAGACCAGCAAGAGGTGAGTAAATCGGGAGGGAGGCCTCCTCCTCCTCCTTCTTCTTCTTCTTGTTCTTCTTCTTCTTCTTCTTCTTCTTTTCTTTTTCTCCCCCCCCCCCTTCTCCCCCTTCTCCTCTTGTCAAAACTGCAATTTTTGTTGATCTAAGTGGATGTATGTGTTGCGCCTCACCTTGGGATACTTC
>BFEA01000492.1:922289-935677 GCA_003427395.1 Chara braunii | reverse complement strand
AGAGAGAGAGAGAGAGAGAGAGAGAGAGAGAGAGAGAGAGAGAGAGAGAGAGAGAGAGAGAGAGAGAGAGTGGAGGGGGAATTGTGGTCACATCCATCCAGGAAGTCTGGTGTGAGTATGCCCTTGAGTTTGGGTCCAGATTGGATCAGAGGAGTAAAATAACTGTGGATTTGTCTGCAATGGGCCCTAATTGCGGTGAGAGCCGTCCAGGAAAGTCATAGTGTGTGTACGCCCTCAAGTTCGGATCGCAATCAGATACTCGTCTGATTCCATATGGATCCCAACTCAACGGCGTACGCACACTAGTACTTCCCAAAGTGGGAGCTTCATGCGCGCTGCAACGTCCTGGGATGAACAGGCCCTGGCACAAATTCCTTCGACCGGAAACTTCTTCGCACTGTACCAGCCTATTGCACGAGTAGTTCCTCAATAGGTCATTAGATATTCACAGACTGATCTCAGCCGAAGCCGGGTAATGGCCCCGGTATCTCAAATGATCTTAAATTTTCTCAATGATCTGGGACGCTGGGCCCGGTTCCCAGCACGTGCTGCTCCCCAGGAATAGACTGGAGCATTTGTTTGAAAAAAATAAAAAAAAAAAAAATGGCTGCGTGCACGTCGCGGCCTCTTTTTTTTTTTTTTTAACCAGTCTTACCACTAGGGAGGGTGATACGAGCACCCCCCTTCCGCCCCCCCACCACCCCGCTAGCCGTCATCCTGGATGCTCCATTCTATTGGTGGTATCATTTCAACCTTTCTCTACCCTGTTCTTACCCATTCAGGGTGCACACTCTAGTTTAGCGTCACTTCTCGAGACTGCAGCGAGGACACTTGTTCCCGGCTCCATTCTATTGGTGGGGAGCCGCTCCTGCTGGAAACCGGGGCACCCGGCGGCCTCTGAAACCACTGTTGGTTTAAATGGGATACCTTTCCTTTGCAGAGGTACAGTACCTGAATGAACCTTGGGCCAGCCCCGCCATCGCCGTCCCACGGGGACCACGACCTCTTTTATTCAAGCTTGTTGTGGTATTCTGACTCTGTCAGGACTCGAACTCACGCTCCGCTTATTAAGGGTTACATGTGTGCACCATGCAGCTTTTTTGCAGAGAACGACAGGACCATTGGGCTGGTTTACCCCTGGAGGGTTACATGTGTGTACCATGCAGCTTTTTCGCAAAGATGCGACAGGACCATTGGGCTGGTTTGCCCTTCTCCAGGGGTGCGTATATCCCGGATAAGCCCCTGATACAAGTCGGCGGACTACCAAGGCACAGACATCAATGTGTGATTGAATGACCATTCACGAGTATTCAAGTTGTTGCAGCGGCTAGCAGCACGGCGATGGGCTCGTAGATTTGTTCCGGTATGGATTGTCCAAGGCTTAGTACTACCGGTAAGGGGCCAAACAAGGGTTTGCAGATATTATGTGAAGGACGACTCGCCTTGTCGGCATAAGGTGATGGTCAATGACACGTCAAGAACTCTTGAATATTCACATCGTAACAAGGCTTCGTATCCATGTTGATGAGCTGCCAATACAAATGGATAAGGTTGTCAATTCATACGGATAAGGTTGTCAATCCGTACAGATAAGGTTGGTAATCCGTACGGATAAGGTTGTCAATTCATACGGATAAGGTTGTCAATCCGTACGGATAAGGTTGTCAATTCATACAGATAAGGTTGTCAATTCAAACGGATAAGGTTGTCAATCCGTACGGATAAGGTTGGTTCCTCCTTGTGTGGTTGGACCAACTTCACTGCGGCATGCATGCGCGATATAACAAGCTTGCAATTCCAGAGGACAAGAGTAGCCGGTAAGTGTTATCCATCGTTCTGGTTATCTGTTTTGGATAATGTTTTTTGCATAATAAAATAATAATTTGATTTAAGATAATTTTGTTTGGATAGTTCTCATTTTTGTCTTTGTAAGATGATCCCCTTTGAATTTTTACCATTTTGGACTAAAGAACCCATCATTTATGCACCGCATGTCCAAGCACAACATTGCAATTTCACAGCTACCCCCCAGAAAGGCTGGTTTGTGATAAGCCAAGTTCCGCACATTGCGGCTTCATGTACCCTTCGAGCTAAGCCCCGAAGATAGCCCCGATTACGGATCTTGGCGAGAAGATGGACGGATGGGGGTTGGGCCTTCAATTTTTGGGGATAATTGTGTGCATTTTACAAAATTTTCCTTGTCTTTCTGCGGATTAGCTCTGTGCGACCGAGTCCCAACCGCACGGGAATCTTCAGCAGAAACGGTTATCATTTTGGTTGCCGCTGCACTTGAATTTCTTTTTGCAAAGCATGAGCGTGAGCGGCCATTTTCGAATTCTTTCACACTCATGCAAGCTAGCTCCCGCTTCAACTTCTTTTCTTGCTCCTCCTTTGTCATGCGCACCCCTTCGTCTTCCTCCACTCCCTTCTGGCGCAAGTGATCGGTCGTCAGTTTGGCTGGTCGGATCAAGCTGTAAGAGCGAACTGACGCGCGTGGCTTGAACAACCACCCCAATTGTGCGAAAATTCCAATCATCCCGCCTTCATCGACCTTCTGGAACGTTCTTCCTTCTCTCCCCCTCATCTACCAACCTCTACTTCCCCGCATTGTGACGAACCATTTTCTGTAATCACGCGACTTTTTGCGTGAAGCTGCTTTGGGGGCAACGAGACGAGTTAGCAGGGCGAAGTACGTGGGGATGGGTCGGCTGGGCAAGTTGCATGGATATCCTCGTTTCTTTTTCCATTTTGTCGGGCCAGTATCGGGAAAGGTCCCGCCTAGGCAGTAGGAGACCTCGCCTTAGCGAGCACGAGAAATAACTGTTGCCATAACTTTTTTCTTGTTATGCTGGGGCGAAGGGGAACGAGAATTTTGGCGCGATGACCGCGCGGGAACAACGTTTTTCTTTTTCAAAGTTTTCTTTCAACTGATGTCGAGCCCCCGGGGTTCCTCGGAATTGTTTTTCGAGTTTTTTCGTTCTTCGGAATTTTCTTTTTCTACAATTCGGATTTAGATAGGAATTTAGGAACTTTGAAATTTTTGTTGCGCTATGCTTCTTGTTTGCGCACGCCTGTCTGCGGCGGGAGCAGAGCTCTGACTAAGTTGCGCCCTTAATCTTGCATGTAACTGTATCTTTTGGCGGGCGCAGCTGTAACTGTATCTCTCTCTTCTTGACTCTGTCGTCTCTTTTCCCGCCTTCTTTCTTCCTGTTGTGCACGCATCTTCCCTCGTTTTGATAGGCCGAAGCGCTGCATGCCCAGATCGATGCGTGGAGAGTGGCTACGGCCCCCACGTCGCGGCCTGACCATGCAGAACGTAGGCACTTCCCTCCTCTACTCCTTCCTTTTGTCTTGGGTATGATCCCGGGTTTCTTGCGCAAGCACACATGATATAAATTTCGGAAGCACAAATGATTCGCTCTCTCTGGATTTGGAAGGTTAGCGCGGTCAGTGAGGATCGGCTAACGAGCAAGTTGGAAGGTGAGTAGAAGTGAGTCGGGCGATCCGACGGGCTGGTGCCAAGTAAGTAGGGTTGACGTGCGGGCCACGACGGACCGTGGCGCACGGCCGAACCTGGCGTGCGTGCTTGGACTGAGCGGGGTGATGACTCGATGTTGGTGCGAGACGATGGACTGTCCGCATCGGAGGTGGCGTGGTGTAGAGAGAGAGAGAGAGAGAGAGAGAGAGAGAGAGAGAGAGAGAGAGAGAGAGAGAGAGAGAGAGAGAGAGAGAGAGAGAGAGAAACAAACGAGTGTGGGATCGTGACCTTTCTTTTCTTTTCCTTGTATTAAATTTTGGTATCAGGCGACATCCATCTTTCTTGTCTCCAATTTTGTGCCATGGTGTCGCCTGGTGTGCAACTCTATTCTTCCTTCTCCTTCCTTGTTGACGGGTGTGGTTTGAATGCCTCAGTTTTGTTGGATGCGAGTGTCAATCTTGAAGAGTGTGTCTAACCAATGGGGATGTGCGTCGTCTTTGCATGAACGAGTGAGGATCCGATGAATGAATGTTCCACAATCTCACAAGAAACCTGATCACCGAAGAGTTGCGCCGTACTCTGGAAGGAATTTGTGAGGCTGGGGAACTAATCAGTCCTTTTGATTGCTTTGCGCATGTATCGGCTGGACGATGAACCCTTCGCAGCCTTATCGATGCATGAATGGCTGGCTTGTCACGAGATTGCCTTATGTTATGCCCGAAAGTTGTTTTCCTTCCTTTTGATCTGATAATTGCATGACGAACCCTTGGGAAACCACAGGGGCACCTGAAATGACCCATCAACGGGAAGCGAGCCTCGCGCACCCGCGTGTACTAAGTACGATCGCAAAGACACGTCTTCCACGCACGTCCACAGGAGTGGCCCCCGAGGGCCTATGATGAAGTCAACCACTTTTTACCGATATGGATGTTGAGATTCCCTTCTACGTCACAGATCGCGAGAGTCTGAGGCATCGACGGTTCCGAGAATATTGGGAACGGGAGCGTGCCTATCAAGCCGTGCGACCCCAGTCCCGCCTCCCCGAGTTTCCTTTCTATGAGGGAACGGAGCATGTATGTGAGTGGGATATTGAACGGGTCTTAAACGTGATTCCCTTCCCACCCCGATTTCTCCACTCGCACGCACGACACGTCATCGCCGAACCAGGAATCGCCATCATCGAGACCAATTATCCTCCCCACCGCCTCGTAATCCCCTTTCACTGTCTAACAGAGGTCCCTTGGTGCGCGATCAGCCCCTACTAGCCACGGACCCCGTGTTCGGAGTGTCAGCAAGACTGTATTTACCGCACGGCGGGATTCGTCCGCCGGACCCGAACTGAGGCGGACCAGCGATCGCACAGTCTCCGACTGAGACCAGCCTCATCAGACTCCGAAGTCTGCTATGAGCGACGCCGATGGCTAACCAGCCAGCGCGACACTCATAGCGTCGGACTCCCGAAGGTCCATCAGATCCGAGACCGACCACGATGCCGATACTCACGCCAACGGTAGCTTTGTGTCCCGAAGCCCAAGCTACCGATGCAACTCGGGATTACCATCTTGCTCAATTACCCTTGAACTGGCCACAAGGAGATCCCAGTTCCGACCTGGGACTCCACTACAATTTCCTAAAATCCTTGGCACACCCCTCTTTCACACTTCCGGGCCCCCATCCCACTCCGATCAGGAAGTCGTGCTGGGCGTGAGGTTGGGCGTCACAACATTACACGCTGGTGCCCCACCGCCTTCCACACTATAAATCTGTGCGGCCCTCTCCTTTCCTCCTCCTTGGTGGGTGGTGGTCGGAGGGACTGAGCGGTGGTGGAGACGAGGGTGCGGCCTGTGGCAGGGCCTTGGGGCAATGATGCTGGTGCGCTTTCGGTTGGACATGGTGACTGCGCACATGGGGTGCCAACATTGATGTGTTTCGAAGCTGAATTGCTTTTCTCTATCGCTGCTTTGTCCGAGTGCGCATGTGTGCCAAAGACTCAGTGCTGTGTCAAACCCCGTACGACGTACGGGGGGTTCTGTCATATGGCCGTACGGTGGGTCGTACGGTCGTTCGTACTGGCCCGTACGAAGTGCTGAAACCCCCCCCCCGTGCCAGAAAAAAGGGGGTTGTAGAGCGTTTCGTGCTCTACAGCCGCATTTTTTTTGGGGGGGGGTCTAAGTATGTTCATGTCACCTGTGAGTATGGAATGGGCAAAAAAACACACGTCGGTAAAGAAAACCGCACCGAGTTCAAAAAGGCAACGGAAGTACCACCTGCCGTGGTGTCAGACCGGGTGTCATATTTACAGGGGTCGGCCGTGGTGTCAGAGGGGAAAACAAAAGAAACAAAAAAAAGCCCAACGGTCCAACGGATACTTTTGGACCGCAATCGCTCATTTCCAGTTGGCGCGTGGTTTCTTTGCCGGCGCGGTTGGATTTCCAGGTCGGAACTGAGATCTCCCGTATGGGTGCAGTGGGCGTTGGGCGATGGTGGGAATACAAAGAAGTAAACTTTTTGTTGCAAAACTTGAACCAATCCAAGATTCAAAACCACGAGAACTTTCTGTGATACCCAACGGGACCATTTCAAAAACCTCCGTGACAACGCATGGGCTTCCAACGCTGCTTTCCAGGCCGAAAAGGTCGGGGCGTATACGCTGTATCACGATTGCGAGCAATGGCTTGTGTATGTGTCTCGCACAGCTGAGAGTTGTAGTTAGACTGTCACAGCTGAGATATCCTCTCCACTATTTCTGCTTCTCCACAGGGCGCATACTCAAACCCTCGTTCATGTAAGTGCTCACCATGTCTACGGTCTACATTCTGACCAGAAAGTCCTCAGTGGTCCAATGACGGCATTGAGGGGCTATGGCAGTCCAGGGAATCGCCGTAGGCCTGAGCTCGTTGTATGGCAACAAAATCAAATATGGGGCAACCACGGTATCTACAATCAGAAAGCACCAACCAAGTAAGCTATATTCTTCTCTCATCTATCTCATCTTCTTGCCAGTTCTCATCTATCTCATCCTCTCGCTAGTCCGCGGTGTCACCGTGTCAGGGAAAGACAAGCATGTTGGATCCATGCCGCAGTCTCATGTACGTCCCATTCACAGACATGTGGCCGCTCCGCATTGTACAGGAAGGCACTCCCATGCTCGTCGGATGCGATAGGGTACATAAAGGATCATTAAACCCTGTCCGTATAAACTGTCGTGAGTAGGCAAACATCATTCACACATCAAACTCTTCTATCAAAATTTAGAGAAGCAAACATCAGTCAGACCCGAGATTCAAGTCAATTAGATCATCAACCACATTCACTGACATTCCATCAAAAGAGAAGGACACGAAGAGAGAAAAAGATTCATTCACCCAATTATCCATCCATCACATAGAAATGACCACCGGGATAGTGGACTCGCAAAAGGGCTTTAATTAAATAAAAAGAAATAAAAAATAAAAAAAGAGAAGGTATATCAGAAGTGAAGAACTCGTCAGCCACAGAGCACCAAGATCAAACACACTCAAAAAGGTGCTGTACTCTTTTTATTTTTTTTAAGAAAAAAAAAAAGGACTGCGCCAGTCCTGCTAGGAGAGGTGATATGAGCATCCTCTCCCATTAGGGCTGTCGGGACAGTTAAAATTGGAACCATACAGAGAAGATTAGCATGGCCCCTGCGCAAGGATGCCACACGTAAATCGAGAAATGGTCCAAACTTTTTGGTACGGTCAAAGCACGGCTAATGCAGCCTATCCCATCCGAACTCGGAAGCCAAGCGCCGTTGGGCCGGAATAGTACTGGGATGGGTGACCTCCTGGGAAGTCCCGGTGCTGTACCTATTTATATATATCGTCACAAACAGAACTGCCCGGTAAACCGTAGGCAGAGAATGAGAAGAGGACAACAAATATACATAAATAATAATAATAAAAAAGGGCTGTTTGCAGCCACTCCATCTATTGGTGGGGAGCATCACCTGCTGGAAACTGGGTTCAGTGTCCCATAAAAACATGGAATTTCATAACTGACGAGATGCCGGGGACCACCGGCGGAACCGGACGTGGCTCAACTGAGATAGAAGACTTGATTATAAAATTTATGACCTCGTCGACCACTGTGCTCGCTGAGCTCCAATGCTGTCATCAATAAGGGACTGTGCGGCGGAAAGAGGGCTGGGAGGGCTGCTGCAGGTCTGATGCGAGACTGGCGGGAATGCTCTCGTCCACTTTGGTCCAATCTTTGAAGACCAACCTGTAATATCTAACGACTTCTGCCTGCTGCCATGTTCCCCTATGCTCCTGCTCTCTCGCCATACACATTAAATTTTTTTGAAAATACACTCAAACAAGAAGGGGAAGTGCATTACCCTGCCCTCGTACATGTGGCACTCCTGCCAACGTTCACCAATCGAACGACACATGCACAAGCGCCCACAGTCCGTCGCCGCGCACCCGGCATTCACCTTAGCTATCGTCACTCCATCAACCCGACCACTGCGCAGATCCGATCACATCCTGCAGTTCATCGCTGCTACATATCGATATCTGTCGGGACTTTCCCACCAACTATTCTATTGAAAAGTTGGGAGAAAGCAGTTGAAGCATCACTTCGCATTCCACCAAACAGATAGATCGACCATAGTTGAAGCAGTTCCACTCAAAAACAAAAACAAAAACAAAAACAAAAAGGAAGGAAAGAAAGAAAGATGCTCTGCTCAGAGTCCTGCCTTGCCATCAATTACAGTCAGAGCAGCCTGGTCAACAAGCAAAGTCAACCACAGTCAATCTTCACCCTCCGGTGGTCAAAAGGTCAATCAGAACAAGATTTTAGGCAAGAGTTATAAGCCCCCTCCCCCCCCCCAGGGCGACAAAACCTTTGTATTCATTACCCCCCAAACGGGGCAAAAAGTGCAGCAGGTCCCAAAATGACTTTTGCCGTCATTTTTAATCCTGTAAAAGTTCAGTAAAACACTTTCCCGCCATTTTTGCACAGCCGGCGTTGCGGCCCCAGCCAGAGTGCAAAAACGACACGAGAAGTCATTTTGGGGCCTGCAACACTTTTTGCCCCGTTTGGGGGGAAATGAATAGAAAGGTTTAAATTTGTCAAGGGTTGGGGGGGGGGGGGGGGGGGGGGTATAACTTTTCCCAAGATTTTATTCTGTTTTGAACCTTTTTTTTTTTTTTTTAATGGCTTTACAAACAAGGCAAGATTTTCCTCTTCTTCTTCTTCTTCTACAGTAAAAAAAAAAAAAGCCAAGAACAAGATTAGATTTTACTCTCTTCTCTGCTTCATGTTGGCTTGAAGACAGATATTGAACTCCCAAGCTCTCTCTCTGGCAAAGCTTTCTCTGGCAATGTTCCATAAACTGGCGTGCGGCCACATGTCAGGGGTTCGATTCCAACATCATGATCAATCATCTTGTACAGGAGTCCCTCATCTTCATCTTGTAGATACATAGTGCAAGCTCAGGGTTTCCATCGCAACATCAATCAGAGGAGGAGGGCAGGGGTGCAATTCCAACATCAATCAGAGGAGATGTTGTTGTTCTCTCGTCTCCTTTATCATCAGCTGGTTTGGAGACAGAATGCCATTGAACTCTCCAACTGTTTGCAAGTCAGATTCTCTTTCTGGCAAAGTGCCATGTTATGCATGAATGAGGCCACTATTTCAGGCGAAGTTCCATGTTAAATGAATGAATGAATGAATGTCATTGAATGAGGCCACAGTTTCTGGCCAAGTTCCATCTTCTACATGAATGAGGCCACTATTTCAGGCAAAGTTCCATGTTATGAATGAATGAATGAGGCCACAGTTTCTGGCAAAGCTCCATCTTCTACATGAATGAGGCCATTGAATGAATGAGTGGCCTCAACTTCACCACTTGGACATCCAAGGTCACTGGTTCAGCTCCTGTTGGAGCTGATCATGGCACATGAAATGGACTTCAAGGCCTTTGATGGGCTCTCAGTCAGGGGGTGTGAATTTGCATGACCTGTAGGACCAGGTGCAATACTTGTGCATTCAAACACACAGCATGCAGCAAGACATCATGTTTGACTTGGAAGTGTGTGAATCTGCATGACCTGTAGGACCAGGTCCCAGCGGTCTCCTTCCTGTATCTATGAGCTGGGAAATCAACCAAGGGGCCAGCTGCCGAAATGCGCCTGCACCCTGTGCAAAAGCATAGTACAGCATTGCTGGAAATGCAAATGGAAATTGAATGCACTTGGTCAAACTGAGTTACACTTGAAGCTTGCAACTTTTCATGCCATTTGGCTCCCATCATTAGTCTCAGCCTCTCAGGACCTCGCGCCCCCCCCCCCCCGCCCAACGCTCATTTGGGGTTTCTAATGTCAAGGTACAATTTCCTGACATGGAATGTCAGAGGCTTGGGCAGTCGTTCCTCCGCGCTTAAACACGGATTCATTCAGAAACTCATTGAGGAGCATCATGTGCAAGTTGTATTCCTGCAAGAAACCAAGCTCGGTCTCGAGAAGCTGCGGCAGCGGTCGTATTTTTCAAAGTGGTGGGACTGGTGGGAGGGCCCACAAGTATGGTCCCCTGCACAAGGTACCAGAGGTGGCTGCGCTGTGCTGGTCGATAAAGGCTTCTGCCGCAGGTCCTCGGTGTCACCCCCACAGTACCACTACCACCAACCCCTTGGAAATGGAACGGACGTCCGTCGGGACCTCAGGGGGAGATGGGCGTGGGTTCGATTCTCGTCGCAGATTGGTCCCCTCACATGCGCCTCGGTCTACGCACCCACAAAGCGAAACCTGCGCACCCGGTTTTGGAAAGGCCTCGAAACGCGTCTTCCGCCCGGGTCTGGTTTCGACAATTCTCTCATAATTGGTGGCGACACCAACACCATTCTCGTCCCTGGCCTCGATAATCATAGACGGAACCACCCACCTGGACCCGATGCGCTCTCGCTCCGGCGGGCGATGGAGAACCTCCATTGCTTTGACGCGTACCGTCTAGTCAACCCAAACAGCAGCAGGATGACCTGGTTCAGGAACATGGATACTACCACGCATGTATCTCCCCGACAAAGCCGTATAGATTCGTTCTTCATCTCTGAAGATTTGAGGCCTTGGGTGCAGGACTGCAGTATTGTGCAAGAGACCATTTCTGACCATTACCCACTCCTCCTCACCCTGAGAGACCCCTCATAAACTACAGGAAATCCTCAAATATTATTGAAATATATATGAGTCGTGAAACTCCGACGAAACAGTTTGTCACAGCCCCTCGTTTGTTGTCCTCTTCTCCCTCTCTGCCTACGGTTTACCGGGCAGTTCTATTTGACGATATATATACAAATATTATTGAAATATATATATACTCCACAGTCCACACTTTGTTGAGCCTGTGCAGCTCTGAGGAAGCCCCAAAGTTCTAGGTCTACTGCTCATTCTTTTTTTTTTCTTTTCTTTTTTTCTTTTTTTTTAAGCCCAGGTTGTTATGGAGGTTGGGTATCGACCCAGGTGGGTACTGTCATAGGAGTGCTGGAGTGGAGACTTCCCAGTAGGCAACCAACCCAGTATTATTCTCCGCAACGGAATCGGAAGTTCTCGTGGGGAGGTATGGCCTGAGTAGGTGGTATTCCACTAGGGTGATGAGGTCTACAGCTCATTCTTTTTTTTTTTTTTTTTTTTGAGAGTCTGCTGCTCTGGACAAGGCCCCAAGTACTGTGTTTTTTTTTTTTTTTAATGAATTTTATAGAATTACGGAACGGTTCCAAGCAGCATTGGGACCCCTCTGGGGGGGGGAACTGCGAACTTGTAGGTCTGCTCCCCCGTGTTGCCGAGGCTCCATCTGTTGGGGTCAAGCCCTGCACCAGCCACTGGCAATTGGCGCCAGGGCAATTTATTTATTTTCTTCCTGTGTTTTTTTGCAGGGATGGGGGTGGGGTAGGCACAATCGTACTCGATGGCTGGAAAACAGGAGGGCGATCCCACTACCCATGTATTTGGATTAGTGTGACTGGTGTGGGATAGGTGGGGGACAGGTGGGTGGCAGCGTGAAATAGGGAAAATGAAAACAAAAAACCATTTCATGACAAAAGAAATGAAGAGAAAAATTCTAGAAAAGAAAAGCAACTGCTCTTCCCACTGATGGTGTCTGCTCCAGGCGGGGTGTCTGACGTCAGGGTATGATTCACTGACCATGGCTGTGTCGGTCAAAAAGAAAGACTGAATGCGAGCGAGCAGACTGACCAAATTCATGGACAATAATCTGAGGCTTGCTTGAAATGGGCCACGGTGCACGCTCCTCCTCCTCCTTCGCTCTGACGGAAAAAATCACTTTTGGCAAAGGACGGCAAGAGCAACTCCATGCAGCATGTGCTGTAGGTGAGGGGATCGAAACCCCACAACATTTCAGAAACCACAATCAATTCGGCATGTCTTCCAAGCTTTTCTTTTACAGAAATTTACACGCGGTCTTGATTTATGGGTGCCATCCTTGTGCAGGGCCCGTGCTAACCTTCCCTGTATCGTTCCAATTCTAATGGGCGTTCTGAAGGACCACACTCTATGTTCTAGTTCAAATGCATCTTGCAGTCCTATCTATTAATAAACTCTAGTTTAAACTGCCAGTACTTCCCAAAGTTGCGGCGGTAAACAAGCTGCGACAATGAGGAGCGAACAGGCTCATACGTTGGCGCCTCTATTCATCCAAGTAGAAGTGCTTCTACTCTCTATGTTTTCCCACGGCCTATGTATGGGCCAAGTACTGGTGGTTTAAACCGCACCGGTACCCCAGGTTGTATTAGGCCCCCTCTGAGGAGGCTCTGAGGCAAATGCATATGGAAATGCACAGCGCACCGATTCATCCACCGCATTAATGACCTAAAAACGTGGAGGTATGGGTGGTTTAACCTGTCAAATGTTCTAATTGCAAGCCAGACTTTTCCTTTTTCCCTTTCTTAAAACCACCAGGACTCTTGGCTCCAGGGATATACGAGGGAACGGAGGATCCCAAGCTCTCTCTACCATCAACACAATAGAACATTGTCAGAATACAACATCTCTATACATACTAAAGGATGGAGAGGGCCCGACGACATGCCCTGTCGCGGGCCCAGCAAAATTCGGAGGAGGCCGAAATTGGGCAGCGGGACGCCGGAACTGGGCAGTGGGACCGCAAATGTTGAGGCGGGGTCCAGGCCTCAGCGGAGGAGAGGCCCATGAAATTGCTGGCATGCAGGTGGGCGATAGCGGACGGCGGAGGGGCGACAGCGGCGCAGGCGGGCGATAGCGGACATCGGAGGGGCGATAGCGGGCGGGTGTGCGAAATAGTCAGGTGCGCGCGCGGGCAGTGGGACCGCAAATGTTGAGGCGGGGTCCAGGCTGGCGGAGGGGCGAGGCGCGATTTTGCTCATCTTCAGCCAACATGAAAGTCGCCAACCCCTTTGTGTGTGTGTTTCTCTCTCTCTCTCTCACACACACACACATACACACGCATACACACACACACACACACACACACACACACACACATAACGGTAGATTCATTCTATTTTGCTCATTCTCGGTCAACAGGCAAATCTCGCACTCCTTTGTGTGTGTGTGTATGTGGGTGTGGGTGTGTGTGTGTGTGTGTGTGTGTGTGTGAGAGAGAGAGAGAGAGAGAAAGAGAGAGGTACTTCCATCAATAGGATGAGCAAAATCGAATGAATCTACCGCTAACACACCCCAAAAGAAAAAAGTGTCGCAGTGTATATTTCCATGTTGTAGCGGTAGATTCATTCGATTTTGCTCATCCTCCGCTAACGGGTAAGTCTCGCCAGAAGATGGAAATATACACTGCTGCACATGTGTGTGTGCGTGTGTAGAAACGTCATCCTATCCATGAAAATCTCTCTCTCTCTCTCTCTCTCTCTCTCTCTCTCTCTCTCTCTCTCTCTCTCTCT
>BFEA01000492.1:899709-915171 GCA_003427395.1 Chara braunii | reverse complement strand
CTGTGACAAACTGTTTCGTCGGAGTTTCACCGACTCATCAGGAGGCTGAACCCTCAACAGTCTGCAGAATCCCCTCACTGATTACACTGTAAATGATAATCTACCTTAACCAAAATCAAAGTAGACTATCATATATATATACGATACATATACGATATATATACACACACACATATGTATATGTATATATATCGTCACAAACAGAACTGCCCGGTAAAACCGTAGGCAGAGAGAGAGAAGAGGAATACATATATACTGGGAAGGGACAAGGTAGGATCTGTTAAGAGGTAATGACAGCTTCCGTCCCGACTTCCGCCATCGCCGAAGCCACGTGGGCTTTTTTCTTCTTTTCCGTCTCGACGACCCGGTCGGGATCGAGATCCGCGCTCATCCAGCAATGCGGCATGTTCGCGTCGAGAAATTCCTCCCCGTAAGCAATGAAACCGAATTTCTCGTAGAAGGGAATGGCTTGCGTCTGCGCCGCGACCTCGACTTCCTTGTGGCCACGTGTCCGCGCCTCGTTCATCAGCAGCTGCAAGATCCCGCTCCCGACGCCCCGACCCCGCCATGACTTCACCACGGCCATGCGGCCGATCTTGCCGTCCGGCAACAGACGGCCTGTCCCGATCGGACGGTCGAGACCATCGCAGGCCAGCACGTGCACGCACCTCTCATCGACCCCATCCCATTCTTCGTCAGGCGCCACATTCTGTTCGACGACGAAGACCTCAGTGCGCACTCGTCGAAGAGGATCGCTCTCCTGCGGCCACGTGGCAAGTCGGACCGAAAACGTGTCCATCTTCTTGACGTCCACGTGGCAAGTCGGATCGCGTGCAGCGCGCCAACACCCACCGCTGTCCAGCAGAGCAGCACATCCCAGGGCCTGTATTTCAACCGTTCAAGGGTACCAAGTGAGGTACGACCGGTAGGCCAGCTGGTATTTCAACCGTTAAAGGGTTCCAACTGAGCTACGACCGGTAGGCCAGCTGGTCTTGGGGCCTCGCTCCACTACTCTAGAAATGTGGGATAAATCTTCCCCTGGTAACTTTTTTTTTTTCTTTTTTTCTCTCAATTTTTCCTCACACTACCTACCTACCACTACTCCTACTTATAGGCATACGGGGAAACCCGTAGCATACCAGAGCCGTGTTTTTACGGCCCCTCGAGCCTGCAGGATACCGGCCAGGGGACGGCCGGTAGCACCAGGGATAAAGCGGACCAATCCCCCGTGCCTCCCCTCAGGCCCCTCCCCTACGAACATAGCAGACTCTGCTTGATGCCGATCGGGGGATCCAGTGGTCTATCTCTTGGGTAGCGGGTGCCAAGTAAGCCCAGGAAGTCATGAGGGCAGTGGGGATTGAACCCATGACCTCCTGAATGCCACTTGGGTGACTTGCAAAGGTACACCGCCATTTTTTTTATTTTTTTTATTTTTCAAAAGTAAGATATATTCTTCTCTCAATCTATTTCATCAAGAGGGGATTGAACCCATGACCTCCTGAATGCCACTTGGGTAACTTGCAAAGGTACACCGCCATTTTTTTTATTTTTTTTATTTTTCAAAAGTAAGATATATTCTTCTCTCAATCTATTTCATCTTTCTTGGTAGCACGCATCTATCTTTCTTTCTTTCTTTTTTTTTTTTCTTTTTCTTTTTTTTTTTAATGTTGCCCGATGGACCACAGATCAGATACAGATACTACACTTGATCTTAGCCAAAAGGCCGAGAAAGGTATATTCACGCATCTATCTCATGCTCTCCCACACCGCCATATTTTTTGTCTTTTGTGCATGCCGAGAGTAGCAGAGCGAGGCCCATGGCCTCGGTTTTTGTGACGAGTTTTTCCCGTCGGTTTTTGGGCCTCGTTCAGTGCCACTACACTTGGACTTGAGTAGTGGGTTTTTTTTTTTTTTTTTTTTTTTTTTTTTGTCTCAACAAAATTCCATTATAAAAGGGTCAAATCGAGGCCCGGGGCTAATCGCTTCGTGCGCTAATCCCCTTCCCTTCAGAGAAGTTAGCGCAAATCGGGGCAATTAGGGTTAGGGTTAACGCGAAGACCTCCGTCCCTGGGCCTGGGAGAAGGCTCCTCTCATCATGTCCTGACTCCATGGCTGGTGGCATGTAGTCAAGCTATGCGGGGGAGTTTTTTCCTTGAGGTTTAGCTCATTGGAGCGCTGTCGACCGGGATGTACGGATACGCCCACATCATCTTGTAGCAACGAGGAGTTTTGGTGAAGATTGCTGCCGACGCGTCATTTAGTACCTCGTCAACACACCATGCTCCAAGAAAGGTATATTTCGGTATACATGTTCTCCTGGTGTTGGCTGAAGGCACGACTTAGATCGGCGCTGGCGACCTGCACTGTCCTTTGGTTTTTCAGTATTGTTAGTGGGTGGAGGTTAAATTTTAGTTGTAATTCTGATTTTGATGTTGCTTGTAGTATTATTTTAGGAAGTTTCTTCACGAAGGTATCAATGGCGGTTTCCTGCTCCCCCCCTGCGGGTCCTGTATCTGTGGAAGATAAGCTGAGAGTGAAAGAAATTTTGAATGAGTGTTATCTGAAAGGAATTCTTCCCAAAGATTTTGCTCCGGAAGTAGTCGAGACAGGCTCTGACTATGTAAGAGTTGTGGTCAACAAGGAGTTCTACGATGTCCAAGTTGAACGGTTAGCAGAACATTCAGTGACGATCCACTTCGGAGACGACTCCACTTCCCTACCAGTCAAGGTAAGAAACAGATTAGTTCGAATCTACGAGGAGTGGGCAAAGTCCGGGATCTTCAACGCACCCCCTAAGAGAGGTATTTTTTGTAACGAAGGGGAAAATCTGGTCACTTATGTGGCCAGTGTGAAAAAGAGAGCACAGTGGATGCTACGAAAGAAGCAGGACTTAATAAAAACTAGATGACAAGACGTACTCGATTACATTTAAACCTTGGATGAACGAACAAGAACTCTACTATGATTGGAACGAATCACTGAAATTCAAATTCTTTTGGATTCGTGTGATCCAAGTCCCAATCTCAGCATTACCTCTCCTGAGAGGAGCAGTAGGGAAGGCCCCTATGGGAAGGTATTACGTGCTTTCCCAGCTTTTGCAGACCCAATCTCGCCTGACTTATGGAACGTCAGCTTTAATCTGGTGCCTTCTGCACGTATGGCGTATAAGAGAACACTGGTCATGAATTTGGGAGAGCATGGCTTCGTGGAACTCGATGTGACTTGCGCCAAAACACCATGGTGTGACGAACTATTTTCTGCAATCACAAGAGTTTCTGCACGAAGCGGCCTCAGGGGTTGCCGACTGGTTGGTCGGAGCGGGCATGCATAGATAGGGGTCGGCTGGACGAATTGCATGGATACCCTCGCTTCCTTCCTTTTGGCTTTTGGGACCAGGGCCGGGAAAGTCATGCGCACACGATTGAGTGACGCGCCTTAGCGAGCACGATAAATAACGGTTGCCATAGCTTCTTTCTTGTTCTGCTGTGGGAGATGGGAATTTTGGCGCAATTAGCGCGCCGGAATGTCGTTATTCAAATTTACAACGGATGGTGGGCTCTCGGAACTGTTTTCCCATCCTTTCGGAATTTCTTTTTGCAAATAGGATTTAGACTAGGAATTTAGGTACTTTGAAATCTTGTTGCGCCGCGCTTCTTGCTTGCGCACCTCTCACCGGAGTGGGGACTGGGCTCTGACTGTATCGCGCCCTTAATCCAGCGTGTAACTGTAATTTTTGGCGGGCGCGATTGTAGTTGTACTACTCCTTGATTCTCTCGTGTTTCCCCGCCTTCTCCCCCTTTGTCGTACATATCTCGTACTCCACTCTAATTGGCCTGAACAACTGCATGACTGGATCGATGCGTGGAGTGTGGCTGCGTCCCCCGCACCGCGGCTTGGCCATGCAGGCGTAGGCACTTCCTTCTCTTTCCCTTCCCCTCACTTAGGCATAATTATGGGTTCCTCGCGCAAGCATGAACGCTATAAATTTCGCAAGCGTGATTAGTATGCTCTCTAAGAATTTGGAATAGCGCGGTCAGTGAGGATCGGCTAACGAGTAAGTGGGAAGATGAGCAGAATGAGTCGGGCGATCCGACAAGCTGGTGCCAGGCAGGCAGGGTTGACGTGCGGGCCACGACGGACTGTGACGCACGGGCGAACTTGGCTTGCGTGCTCGGACTAAGCGGGGTGACGACTCGGTGTTGGTGCGTGGCAACGGACTGCCCGCATCGGAGGTGATGTGGCATAGAGAGAGAGAGAGAGAGAGAGAGGTGTGTGTGTGGGTGATGCCTTCCTCTAACCCTCTGTATAAATTTTGATTTCAACCTTGGTCGAACTTGTTGTGACCGTGTCGGATCCCCTTGTGAATCCTCTTGGATTTTTGTTTATGGATCGACGGGCGGAGGTATGGAGTCTATGGACGGATAAAATATTATTAGCTAAATTAGCTGGCCAACCGTTGGACCATCTCACTAAGCACGACAGGCGTCGGGCTATCGAAAGGTCCCGAGATTATCGATGGATCAACCGACATCTAGAGAAGCGTAAAACAGACGGATCGGGATTATGGTTGACGGTTCCCCATTCCTTCCAGAGATATGACTGGACTAGATCGGCGCACGAGGAACAGGCCGCTCATTTCGCGATACGTGTCATCGAGGCAACTATTGATCAAAATCGATGGTTCTGGTCTAATATCCAGGATGATGTGAAGCATGTGGTTGCTAACTGTCTGGTCTATGCGACCGACCGTACACCCAGGCGTGGACCAAATACGATAGTCCCGCCAGAGGTAGAACGACCTTTTCAGCGGGTCAGTATGGATACGACAGATATTGACGGGCCACCTAGCCCCAACCACTGTGAGTATTTCATCCTCTTGGTATTAATCGATCATTTCTCGAAATATATCGAAGTCTACCCGTGTAAGACCCGTAAGGCCTCAGAGATAAACACATACATCGATCGATTCCTCAATACTCATCTAGATACGGAGGAGATTCTTACCGATAATGGATCCGAATTCAAGGTTGAGGTAAAGGAATTACTAATGCGTCGTGGCGTTACTCTCCAGCACACCGCTCCCCATGTTTCCTAGTCGAACGGGTTCGTTGAGAATGCAAACCGCATGATTAAGACCGCCCTCCATAAGAACTTGGCGGCTCGTGACACGCGTCCTTGGCCCGAGATCGTCTATCAGATCGTCGGGATCCATCGAGCGACCCCTCATGAATCCACGGGGTTCACCCCCTTCTAGCTTCGGACCAATAGCATTTCATGTGTCGATAATCGGGGTATCACAGAAATTGCCGAAAAAAGGGGCAGGGACACGCGTGCGGCCCTTAAGGCCAAAGCGAAGCAGTATGCGGACTTAATGGAAAGGGTCATTCCTAAGCTAGCCCAGAAAAGACAAAAAATTACCGAACTGGCCCACAGTAGACAGGTCCGTAGCTACGAGGCCCGGAATGGGAATGCGGGCCCACAATACCAATATAAGCTAGGGGATCTGGTGCAGGTACGCAAATGTGCACGCGACCGAAACTCACTCCCAAACTCTCTAGCTGCTTTCGCGTCGTAGAACTCGGCCCTAACAGAGCGAACACGGTGCGCATTGCGCTTGAGGCCATCGCCAACCATAACTCTCTTCCCATTGTCCACCACACCTCCTACCTTCGCCCCCGCCCTCCTTCTGAGAACCCCAATCCATCTCCTTCTTCTTCCTCCAACGCAGACAAGGAGCTTGCTTCCTTTCCTTCGTCTGGTTCTACCTCCCCCTCACCTTCGCCATGAGTTTTGTCATTGAGCCGGCTCTTCCACCCTAGCTTCTTCAACCTCGAACTTTGTTGCAATTTCGCCAAGTCGCGCACCCCTGTTTCAGTCCCGACCTTCTCCGATTTGCGCAGCTCTTCAGCCACGGGGCTTGGTGCACCGCCGTTGAGATAACTATATCGACCGATCGAGGCTCGACAGTCGTTTTGCTAGAGGCGTATGAATTTCATCGCTTCTCACGGCCTACTCAGAGCGACGTGACGGTAATCGTGGCTTTCAGTGGCGATCCGTGTACCATCGGCTTGCAGCGGAGCAATGCAATAGTGACCAGTCTTTACGAGTGGGGGCAGGAGTTGGCGGCTGATTGGCGGCAGCGGCTGGCCCAGCCAAGGCGACAAGTAGTGGGGACTGACTGTATTGACACCTTCTCCCTTTGGACCAGCGCCACTAATCGCCCCGCTCGCCCGCTCGCCCGCTTCCCCATCTCCATCCCTACCCCGAGTGTCGATGAATCGTTTCTCCACCTTCTCTCTCCTCTCCGACCTTCCGATCAATTGGCCATCCTGGGACGATCCCCTTCTCACTCTGGAAGTCCGTCCCGCCTCAACCCCTCCATTCAGTCCAGCTTACATCCGCAAGTGGGCTGAATTCGTGACAGTGAGTGTGTGCATGCTCACAGTAAAGTGTCATTGGTCGCGGTATTACAGCAATCGGGAGTTGGAGCACAGTCACGAGATTTCGTTGGTGCTGGCGCAGCTGTGGCCGAAAGAGACGATCACCGACGGCACGTTGGTAGGACTCTTGTGCGGGAAGATCGATAAGGGCAGGCGAGCAACAATCGCCTACGAGCTTCTCACGTTCTTGTCTCAGCTCGTCGACGACCTGCCGACAGACATCATTTCCTACAATCCGAGCGATCCAATCCAGGTTGAACCTGTGACTCTGGAAAGGAAGTTGACGCCAACCGTAATCTGGGCGAATTGCACAAAGGATTACGGGCAGTATCTAAGCGATCACGATCCTACGTTTTGGTGCTACTTGGACCTGGACGAACTTGTGCTGGATAACTCCGACTTCGACGAGTTTTGGAAGGCCCATCGGGAGAACGGGGAACTGCCGTCGGACGACGACCCGGGTCGCATAGCCATCGTCGGGCTAGCACATGAAGAGGAGTCGGAAGCACAGTCGGCGTCAAAGGAAGAAGAAGAGGCGTCAGCACCCGAGCCCCGAGAGGCTCCTCCAGCATGAGCATCGCCTATCATCCGGGGGGGATCCGCGTTGAATCCCGCCAATCCCTCAGACGCCACTAGTCGACACAATGGCGCAACAACCTCCCGTCGGTGCCGCCGCTCTCGCTCACCATCTCCCTCCGCTTCCGCCCCCTCCACGCTTCGTCCCCGTCCTCCTCCCAGCGTACCGTCCTTGTCTCGTCTTCCGCCGCCCCCTTGATTACCTCTCCTTCCGTCCCCTCCCCCACCTTGAATTCCCTCTGGACTATCGCATCTTTGCCAGCCGCGCATTTTATCATCATTTCGTCGCGCGACTCTTGTGTACGGTTTTTCCTCATCGCTCCCCCTCTTTTCACCTCAACGTTCCCCTCTTTAGCGTCGCCTGGGTACAATTCAACCATATGGAGTTGTACTGTATCATCTCTGACACCTTTCCCGCCGTGGAAGACTGTGAGTCCCTAAGGGATAATGTCCTCTGCACCATCCCCTTCTTATATCCCGACTACCTATTATCCCTGTCCCGACCCAATCATCGATTCCCCCGCGTACACCGGATCGTACACTTCGTTGATCTCGGCGACGAAGCGGTGGATTACTTCCCTCCGCTCCCATCTGAGTGGCCCCGACCTCTCCACCACCCTCTCCTTGTCGACTACCGGTGGGTGGACTTCCAACGACGGGGCAGGGGTGCAGAGCACACGGAGAATCAGCGGACGACGATGGCATCACCTGGACAATCTCTGGCGATCGAGAAGGCAAGGGGATTCCAGCAGCTCGAGCCAGTAGACTCGAGAAGATATTGCAATTGACGTTGGCATCAACATGAACTCTGATTTAACTATCTGTGCTGATGCGGACAATTTCTCTCCTGATACGCTTGGTTCCTCATTCGTCCTCTCTTCCCCCTCCCTCCTCCTCCGTCATGGCATGCAATCAGGAGATCGCATAATTTTGGAACCCCCTGCGCATCACATATGTGACGAACCAGTTTCCGGACCTTCGCCATCTTTAGGACCCGTTCCCTTGCCATGTTTTCTCTGCATCTAGATGTGTCTTCATCGGCCCACGAAACCCCCCCCTTGTTTTTGTTCGATTAAAGGTACCTCGTTGAAATCTGTATGTTTGTCAACACTAGTAGTTCTTGAAATTCTGTCATTTTTTCTAATTTGGAAATGCATGGGAATTACGCGCGCCTTAGTGAGTGCGCTCGGAATTTGGCTCGACAGTTAGGAATTCCGGAATTAACGGAATGCGGCGTGTCCTTTCGCTCGTGAATGTTCTCGGCCTCGACATGGAAAACTCTGGGAATTTTGTAGGAATATGGATGGGCGTAGGACTTTCTTTCTTTTCCCGCGTCTACTTTTCGCGCGGATATGGTGATTTCAATTTTTGAATTAGCGTAGGGCTGGGAAAAACTGCAACTGTTTCGGTGCCCATTCTTCTTTTGTTGTTCGACACCACTCAAACGAGCTCCCTCCTCCTTCCTTCTCGCGCTCCTCTCAGCGCCTTCCCTCGCGCGCACATGCTTTTTCGCTCCCCCCCCCTTTGTAACTGTTTTTCTCTCTCCTTCCCCGCGCGCGCCCTTTTTCTCTTTCTTGATCATCTGAATCTTGGATCCATTTCGCGCTATCCTTCGCACTCTTCTTCTTCCCGCTCTAAAACCCGCGTTCGAAAACCCGGTCGATCCTCTCTTCCCATCTAGCCAAGGAGAAGCGCCGTGTAAGAGGAGATTCCTACTGTGCGATGATCTGATTGGCCGAGATCTGATTGTGAGGGATCAACATGGCTTTCAACGGGCGATTACCCTCAAGCCCTCCCTTACCCTCCTCTGCCCTGCTCTTCGTCTTTCCCCGCATCTATCTCCCCTCTCGCAACTATAAACTCTGTCGGCGCATCCGCAAAATCTCTCTCTCTCAACTCGTCAGCCAGCTTCCGGGAAGCAGTGGCTAGATGATGTGCGTGTGGTGCGAGTCGAAAAGTCTCGCCAGGCTGACTGTAGACTCGGACTGGCTGGCTGTGCGCCTGATCGCCACGACGGACTATGGGATCGGGGCAAGCCCGCGCAGAAACTAAGTCGGTGGGGTGAAGATCGCAATGGTGGCAGGTGGCACGCGACGGCCGGGATCGTCGGTGCACGTATGAGGATAGTGATCAGAGTTGGGTGGATGAATGGCCCGGGGCCATGACGGATCTTTACGGTGGATGCGCCTCCTTGTTTCAAGTCTATTCTTTGGTGTGAGTGTAACTTCACGGCAGTTAAGCCGATAAGTTTTTTTTTCATCTCCGAACTTTTGTACGATTGTCCTCTATTAAATCCATTTCGCACTTTTTCTCCCCACTTATCTTATGATGCAAATTACCATGTATGTTTGTCGTGGAATGGTTGTTTGATGGGCCGGCGCTTTGATTAGTCTCGGATGACGGGGCAGGGGCGCAAAACACACGGAGAACTGAATAATGTGTGGCTGCCATTTTCGCACCTTCCGCGATGAGTCACCACAAATGAAGATTGTCGTTGATGGACTGGTCTTTGATTAGGTTGAAGAGTTATTGCAATAGGATGCATGCGAATGATTGAATTGTTGACGAGGACAATGTTGTTGGGATTTTGTTCGAGAATGCAAGAGTGTTTAGATTTGTCGACGATGTGATTTGAAATGCCTTGCGCACAACCTGACAGGCGATCTGTCTTCCCAGAGAGAAGAAGGGCGACACGTGCGACGTGCATGCGCGGATCACCGACCGTGTCCCACCTGATGTGCGTACTGTCCCCACGATTCCTGTATGAAAATTTCTTGGCGAAACCATAGACCATTGCAAACGCTCTCTCTCTCTCTCCCTCTCTCTCTCATTTTGAGAAACAAAGGAATGCTCCCACCTTGCTTCGCATGTTTCAGATAAATAAAGGCGATAATCGGAAAAGTCTGATCGATAAACGGAGGATTAAAGATGAATGACTGATACCGACTCTTGCGATTAAAGGCCTCACTCCGACTGGGCGCCGGCCTCCCGTACTCCCGCCACGTCCCTTCCCGTATAACGAGAGAAGGACACGTGTATGTGAGTGTGACGTACGAGAAGTCGTCGCCAAGATCAGCAGCCGATATTATTTCCCTCCCGAAACTCGATGCTCAGGATTTGTCGGAGCGGGCTTTGTCATCATTGATACGCATTTTCCGCCTTATTCGTTGTTGTTACCATTCAACGAATTGATTGTCATTCCGAGGATGGCAGTGGCGCCCCATTGGCCTAACACCCTGTGCAGCGACTGTTGTCGCCTCGAGCGTTACCAATCAAAAGGCTTCCACTACCGTGTACGGAGTGAGGACGAACACAAGGAACGAACTACGCAGTTGAGACCCTCCACGTCAGACTCTGAGTTGTGCAATGAGCGGTGTCGGGACTTGATCCGAAAACGAGACACCAAATGTGTACCCGCCCCCTTTCACGCGAAGCGAAGGGCAACGGCCCACTGGGAAGTTCAACGATACTTTTTGGATTGAATTTCCCCGCGCCGAACGTCCCGCGCGCGCCTTTCTCTCCCTTGACATCCGCGTAGTGACGGACCCTCCCCTCTTACCAAGTCAGACCAGCACGGGGGACTTCGGTTCTGTTCGTGTCCCCACACTCAATTTCCAAAAATCCTTGGCACACCCCATCTCGCTGTCATTCCAGGGGCCCCTTCTGCAACCAAAAACACTCCGAACGGAAGATAGCGCAGGGCGTGAGGTTGCGCGTCACACGACCACGTGACCCTCTCTCATGACCGCCGCCTTGTTGTCCCCGGAAACTACCCGTCGGTGCCAGCCAAACGCACCCTTGTGATGTGCGCAACGATGCCCTATATACCTCTTCAGCAGGTCCACAACATTCTCCATATGGAAACCCACCGCTAAACGACTGTGTACCGCGCGCGGAGCGGGAGCGTGGCCAGTTGGGGAGCGGGGAGAAGGGCAGGGAACAAGGCCCGGTGTTGAGAAAAAACTTTTGTACATTTGGCACATATACCAGTCCCACCGTTCAGATGGAGACGACCAGGGCCTTGTTCATTAACGAAAAGGACGCTTGCTTCATTCACATTTTTACCCGAATGGGAAACACCAGATGTTGGTCACATGCCTCCTCGACCGAGCGGACCCGCCGGGAGCATGCTCAAAGCAAGCCAATGGCTTGGGATAATGTACCAGAGCAAACCATATACAGCAGAAGCCATGTTTTGTTTCTATTTCGAGGGGCTCTTTTGAATTAAAAAAAAGGACAAAAAAGAACCGGTGAAAAGCGGGCTAGCTATATGTCAGGGAGCATTTGAAATCTCAGGACGTTTGCATTGATTTGCTCCGAGTGTATAGCAGAAGACATGTTGTGTTTGTCGTCGAAGCGGTTGTTCGGGTTGTTGGCCTGATTATGTATGCGTCCGGTACGGTACGGTTCCAATGCATATCAAAACATGTATACATATAGCGCTCTTGGGGAGCAAGTTGGAGGGGTTTTTTTTTTTTTTTTTTTTTTTTCAAATGGTCCGATGGACAACGGATCAGATATTAAACTGCATATCCCAGAATGAATCTGGTCACGGATGAATCTCCCCAAGTGGTCGTTTTTCATCTGTATTTCTTCTTTTTCTTTTGCTTTTTTGGTTTTTTTTTTTTTTTTTTTTTTTTCAAATGGTCCGATGGACAACGGATCAGATATTAAACTGATAAGAACAGAAACTACACTTGATCTTAGCCAAAAGGCCGAGAAAGGTATAGTTGGAGGTTTTTAAGGTAGCCTGTTAGGTGCTTTTTTTTTAGCAGGGCAGTAATGATTTAGAGAGATTGGTTCAGAAACCACATGACGCTCGTATGTGTGTGTGTGTGGGGGGGGGGGAGCTCCACACCCCCTCCCCACACCCCTTCCCCCCCCTGCGCGGCGCGTTTCAGGTATAAGTATGACAGAGGGCATAGCAAACCACATAAAAGAACATAGTGTAGATGGCATGACGTAATATAAATTGGTCCAAGCGTACCTATAATGACTGCACTTGTTCTGGGTGGTGGCAGGGTGGCGTACAAGGCAATTCGTAGTGGCAAGGCTTCATCAGGTGCTGTTTTTTTTGGCAGGGAGGCAATGGTTCAGACAGATGGATTCAAAAAAAGCATGATGCTCTTTTTTTTTTTTTTTGGGGGGGGGCCTCCGCCCCCTCCTCCCCACACCCCTCCCCCTCCTGCATGTTTCAGGTATAAGTATCGTGTAGAGCTTAGCAAACCACATAAGAGAACATAGTGTAGATGGCATGATAGCTATAATGATTGTAAGGGGAAGACTGGTAGCAGAAAGCTGTTGCGGACGAAGGGGTCCCCTGTGCGAGCATGCCTTGATGGCGGTAGACTCTTTTCTTTTTCTTTTTTTAATTTTTTTAATTTTACAGCAAGAGCAGTTTAATGCCCCTTTACATATTTTTGCTGGCAATTCAAAACATTCAATCGATGAACCATACAGGTCGACTTGAACCATACACACAGAAACACCGTAATTTGGCAGTGAAAGGATTTCACACAGTCATTCCTTTTAAGTCCCGGTCCCAAGGTCCCATCGAGTCCCGGACCAGGTTAGCCCAGTAGGATAATCAGTCTTAGGGTCTGTAGGTCGAAGCCTTGTAGGCCGGTTACCGAAACGTCGCAGGTTGGTAAAAGTTTGCCGTCACCTGCAGAGAACTAATAAAAAAAAAATGTAATTCCGGGTGAGAAGAGAGCATGAAATTTATGAACAAATTTGCTGGAGCGGAACTATCTACTTTATTAGAACAAAGAATTACAAATTATTACACCAAATGGATGAAATCGGTCGAGCGGTTTCAGTAAGAGATGGAATTGCACGTGTTTATGGATTGAACAAGATTCAAAAGTCAAGTCCCAAGTCCAATTTTGCAGCAGCGTCCCAACAAAGTCCGCAGACTTCGGGAACCACAATTTTTGGCAACTTGAAGGCAGAGGCAGCAGCCGACCGACCGCTCCGAAGCAGGCAAAGAATAGTCGACTGCAGCTATATTTAGCTGCTACAGTGCCACGCCGGTTCAGTTGTTCATCCGCAGAGTTGCAAAAGCGCTGCTAGTTACTTGTGCAATAGTGAGACCTGGACGAAGGGCAAGTGCCGGGAGAGACGGCAAGTGCCCTGGCGGCGATAGTCAACCATAGCCAGGCTAGTAGGGAGGAGGAAGACAGTGGCCATAGCCGCCCATGTTCAAGTGGTACATCACAGTGACATTCAGGGTAGATATAGGACAGAGGGAGAGTGAGCGCATGCGGTGAGGATGAGCGATACAAGACACGAGCGGTGAGGGACATTCAGCGAAAGAGGGCAAGGGAGAGGGAGGGAGAGAGAGGGAGTCAAACAGTGAGAGGGGGAGTTGGGTACATACCTGAGGCGTGCTTGATGCTGTTGCAGACCACTGATTACCTGAACTCTTCAATTGTATACTATCATAATTTTGAGTGGAATTTCCATTGCCGCTGTTTCATGTGTCAGCTCTCAAAGTGTGGTGTGAACTTCCATCTGAACGTTCCCTACTTGCATTTTGCGTTCTGAGTAGAGTTTTGCGATGTTCATTGCCGCAGACTGCTTGAGCCCACAGTGCAGCATTGCAGATCTTTTGTGAAACAACATACCAATCAATGAAATTATCACATACGACGAGACATGCAGAAGCAATTAGGCAGAATAAATCTAGTCTATAGATTTCAGTCTGCATACGTCAAAAGTAAAGTGTGAGGGTGTGTCTTTCAAAAAAAAAAAAAAAAAAAGTAAACCATAAAGGGCACACCACAGGCAGATCGTTCATGTTCAGCAGTCCATGGTTGTGCCGACTCACTGGCCTTTTTCGTATGTTCGTATGTGGATTACTCCACAAGAAATGGGGGTGCAGGAAAAGCATGATGCCCGTTTTGGGGAGGGCGGGCTCTTCCCCCCCCCTCCCCACACCCCTTTCCCCCCCCTGCATGTATCAGGTACAAGCATGGGAGAGATTTTCATTTCGCAAAAAACACAGCGGTACTGTCAGGAACGCATGTTATGAACGTACAGTCAAACAGTGACCGAGATATTGATTTGAGATAGCGTAACAGAAGAGACCTGTTTCTTGTTTCTGTACCTGATATGGTCTGGGTGGTGCTGTTTTGTGTTGTCCAGTATAGTATGGAAGATTGGCTTGGAATACAAGTGTCATTTGGCCTCTTGCATTTCAAAGTTGTATACATAGACGTGGAGGGCATCGTCAACTTTTATCGAGTCGGACCCGTTAAGGTGGTAGTGTTCACAACTTCACATGCTCTATGTGGTCGTCTGTGGTAGCCTTTGTTGTAGATGTGTCCTCGGTGCAATTTGTGCTTTCATCATGTCACTGCTGCGGTACATTTGTCTGTAATACTGGTCTTTTGCTACGTTTATGCTCTGTGCACTCTGTTTCTACTCAGTTCCTTCGTGTGTGCTCTTTGCAAACACTTGCCTCTCTGCGTTCAGTTGTTGCCTCTTCTGCACTATGCCCCGTTGCTGGTTTTCTGTGCTGTGCCTGACGGCAATCGCCTGCAGAAATTGGCAGAAAAAGTCATGGTGCGAGTCTGCTGCCCTGGGCTTCAATAAAGCTACCCCCCCCCCCTCCCCCCTCTTCCCCCCCTCCTCTCCTCCTTATGGTAGCTTTGCTGAAGCTTAGGGCAGACTCAGACTCGGAGCAGGACTTTTCCTGGAAATTTCTGAAGCTGATTGTAGGCTTTTTTTGTAGCCAGATTCATTGAGCCCTGCCATAACTGCAGTCAGATGGCAGAAGTGTGAACTGTTGAAATACAGACCTGAGTACAAAGTCATCTTCTTTTTTTCTGCCAAAATTTCTGAAGGTGATTGCCTTCAAATTCATCTAGGAACAAGGGCGTTGCCGCACGGCACACGAAACAGAAAACGAAACGAATGTATCTTCCCCCAGAAAATGGCCAGGTTCATCGGTTTGCTATAAATAGTAACGAGTGTATTTTGCCCCTTTCGTGGGCAGATGCACTCGTTTCGTTTTCGATTCGTGTGCGGTGCGGCGAGATCCCAAAGCAAGTCCCGTGGGTGGTTTGGTCCATCCCCATTCATTTTTCGTCCGCCACGTCTCAGATTCCATGCACGTGGAGTTGAAGAGTCATTTGCTACTCGCTCACTCATTCCCGATAGGAACCCAATACAGATATAGCGACCCAATACAGATATAACGACAGTGCATTCTATTTCGGTTCCTCATGTCATTGGATCTAATAGTGTTATATGTGATGCGTAATGGGATGCTGGACCGGGTTCCTAGCAGGTGATGCTCCCCACCAATAGAATGGAGCCAACGGCGAGGGTACTACCAGGGATTGCTCACATTACCCCTGGCAGTAACCGGAGCCTTGTTTCAAAAAAAAAAAAAAAAAAAAAAAAAAAATAGTGTTGTCGAGCATTTGCAAACCAATGAGGT
>BFEA01000492.1:878630-892497 GCA_003427395.1 Chara braunii | reverse complement strand
TCTCTCTCTCTCTCTCTCTCTCTCTCTCTCTCTCTCTCTCTCTCTCTCTCTCTCTCTCTCTCTCTCTCTCTGTGCCTTCACGTGCAGGCAACTCCGCGTTTCGCGACGAATTTGTCGTCGACTGAAGAACGCCCACCAACGACTGCGTTGCCCAGCGAAGTCGCGACTGGCCACGTATATACACGCAGGCACCGGCCACAGACACACGTGCACAACGGGCAAGACGGGTGCCGACTGTCGTTTCCTCGTCCCGACATCCACGACGGGTGTCCCATCACTTGTCCGGTCACCATCAACTGGTGTGTCCACAAATATGTACACGCCGGTTGATGGTGACAGGACAAGGGAGGGGACGCCCGTTGTCGACGTCGGGGGTGGGAAACGACAGCCGGTACCCATCTTTATATATATATATATATATATATATATTACCGCGAAGAGGGGTCTGTATCCCCCCTATCGTAGGCAGCATTGTTCCCCCCACCTCCACGCCTTGCGAGAACCCCCACGAGCATCTCAAGGACAGTGTTCCCGCCACGCATGGCATCTGCCACGTCACCGATCTTCGCCACAATCGCCGAGCCTGCCTCCGACGTTGCCCTCGCCAGAGTGGCAGCGGCCTTATCCAAACCCTCGCCCTAAGACCTTGTCGCGTCCTCCATCGCCCTACCCAATGTTGTCCCTCCGCTGATCGTGTTGTCCATCCTCGCTTTGCCGGTGTTTGTCCTCCGTGTCTTCGCTGCGTGGTCTGAATCCTTCGTTGCTTTCCCGTCATAAGCGTTCCTCCCCGACGACGGCTGTGCAGGACCGCCGCTCGAAGAATTCCCCCCCGCGTTAGCTGGCAGGTTCTCCGACGCCAGCGTCTTGTCGCACTTGATGGAAGGCCGATTCAGTTTCCACTCCATCGCTTCCCACAGAGCTTTCTCAAGGCCTAGTGGAACCTGCTCGGCCTTCCACTCCTCAAGGGTCATGTCCCAGTAGGAAGGTTTCCCCGAAGCATTCTCACACTTGTCGAGAATCAACTTCGCGGCAGCCATCATGCCCTGCCACTTCTTACGACAATCCTCCGCCGACCTGTGCGGAAACCCCAGCTCCGCCATCCGATCGTACACCCACTCATACCGGTCCTTGCTCCGCTTAAACCGATGCTGCCCATCGGCGTCGGCCATAAGGGCGTCGTCCTCGGCCATCATTCTGGACAACGCGATCCTCTCATTCAAGGACCAGGGGATGTTTTGCTTCTTGCTTTTCGCAGCAGCATCTTTCCCCCCCCCCTTGTTTGCATGCTTGCTGGTTTGGGGCCCCGCTTCATTCTCGCCCCCATCTCTCTGCCCCACAGTAGCACTGTCCCTCTCCTCCTGCGCGTTGTCCGAGTTTCGCCCATCAACGTCACCGCCATCACCTTCAACTTCATCGTCGCCAAAGAAGTCGTCTTCCTCGCCACCAAAGGAACGACCTTGCAAGCCGGCAGGAGACGGAGCACGACTATGGACAGGCCACCCCTCGTCCATGTCCTCTCGTTGCACTTTTGCCACCGAAGGTGAGGCCTCGGCAGCAAACCGCGGCACCGACATGGGCGAGGGAGCGGACAACCCGCCATGCATGGGCTGCGACGGTTGTCGGCACTGTGGGGACCACTGCCACTCGTCCCTCATCACTCCGCCCCTTTCCACAGTGTGCTGGGCGGGGTACACGTGCGGCGCAATGCCATATCCGCCGGCCCCCGGAAACATGTGCGGAGAAGGCATGCCATACCCGCCTCCAACCTGTGTGCAAAATGACGTTTGGCCCGTGTGCATGGCGCCCGCGTGCAGACTTTCTGCAGTGGGTCGAACAACGAACCGCCGACGTGCAGCATCCACGTGATGGACAGATGGTGAGCCCGCACGAGCAGCAGGCACTTGAATCGACCCCGCACGCACAACCTCTTGCATTTGCCCGCTGAAGGATTGCACACTCGACGGCGAAGGCGTGGAGTAGTGGACAGATCCTTGTTGTCGCATGTCCTGGGTCTGGAAACCCCGGCCATTGCCCGCACAGGGATCTGTCGTCGACCGGTACGACTCCATCTGGCTGAGGAAGCTTTACCCACGGAGGCCAGGGAACCTGCAAACACGCAATGCGCCCTCGAACAACAACACTGCGATGCTTACCTCCAGCGACGACAGCACAAGTACACGATTGCGCACCAGAAAACAACGGACAACACAAACGCTGCGGAAAGGAGGATAGCAACGGCAAGCACGACAGCGATAACAGCCAAAGATGGTTGTTTTCGTCAACCGCAGCCGCCGCAGTGGTTGTTTATGACAACATCCACTGAATAGTGACGATGGCGGCTGCCACATCCACACACCCGACCACAGCGTTCGACAACCGACACGTGGCGAGTGTTTGGATGAGGACTTATGACGACATCGTCCCGTGCAGCCCACCCGTGGCCACATGAGCTGGTGTTGCTCTCCGGCGAGGACAAACGACTGCCCTGCCGAGGCAGACGAAGAAGGGAGGATGGCAAGGGAGGCACACGACGGAGCAAGGCATGTGCAATGGCGACGACACGGGAGGTCAGCATTGGACGATATGTGTGCGTGCGGGCAGATAGCGAGAGCGCCGTGGCCGGGTTGTGCGTTTTGCAGACATTGCTCGACACAACGCCTACGACTTCGAAATGGAAGCCCCTGCCGGAGAACGCCTGCCGACGCCACCAGAGATGGCTTCCCCGTTGGCAGGCCAGGGAACCTGCATGTGCGAAAGAGATGAGCGATGGCATAACGCCCGTGAGAAACAACGGAGGGTTTAATGGACGTGTCGACGACGACGACGTGAGGGTGTCACTGCCAATGCTTCTGCCACTGAAGTCGGTGGGCATGAAGCGACTGCATGGCTGGCCTACGTCCCGATCCCGCCAAAAAAATTCAAATTTGAAATACTGCGTCTTGCCGTTCACAGTCCGAGGGTAGCATGGAGGGCCCAGACCCCCCCGGGCCCTGGTGGGAACCGTGCGACGCAAGAAAATGAAAACCGTGTCCGCGCAGAAGCACTGGTCCAGAAAACGGTCCACGGCTACGGTCCGTGGTTCGCGCCGTCCAATCGTTTTCTGGAAACTCTTTTCCATGCCCCCCCCTTTACTCGTTTGGAGCCGTCCTTGGAAACTGTTTGGAAACTCGTCGCCAGAAATTTCCAGATCGCGAGCCGAGAAGAAACGCCCCGTCAGCATTTCCACGACCTCTTTCCAACCGCAGTGGGGTCTGATTTTCCTTTCCTTGACGACTTTCCACGACGGTTTCCAACACCTGTGGGGTCTGAAATAGGCTTCCTCGCCAAAGTTTTTCCACGCCGCCGGCCAGTGGGATCCAAGCCTCAGCCGTGGCCGGCCAAAACAAAATGAAAAATGCAGTGCTGGCTCTTACGCAAAAAATTTCGGCGGGCAGCGTCGGCAGCCAAAAAAAAAAGGGCATCGTTCCACTACCCTCGACTTGAAAAAAATCTCAAGGGCAACCCTACCAGCGCCCTTGAGCCAAAACGTAATTAGAAAATACTGGAGGTCGTCGTCTTTTCCACTACACCCTGCAGTTCCCTCTCGCAAAAGGAGCGGGAAAATGTGCGCCCCGGTTCATTAGGGAATTTTCACAAGGTGGTTACTTGTTTGGTCCAGGGGATACGGAAATGTCTGCCTTGTATGCGATTGTGACTCAAATTTCAGTTCGCTGCCTGCACCGTACGAATTCGAAATTCGAATCGCGGCGGTACCAGCAACTGCGGCCTATGAACGGGCATTGTATTCGGGGGAAGACATCTTCCAGCTCCCTGAATGACAGCGCCGCGCAGCTTGATAGCGTTGTGCCCGCGTTTACCACCCAGCTACTTCGCGTGGTTCACCACCCAGGTCCATCGCTGGACCAAGACAACCACGATCGGCAAGAAAAACAAAAAAAAAAGGACCGGATCAGGGGGCTGAACTGCCTGGCGATGCATGTTGGTGCCGTTTCCAAGAAAATTAAAGTCACCTCTGGGAGGTGACTTGAAAATTGGCCGAAGTTGCTTGGGCACCCTACGGCCGCCCTCGAGTTTCAGAGCGGGACTTTCTTGAGGCGGGATGGATCTGGCGCCTGATGACAAGATGAAGAGGTTTCTCTCCCTGTCATGGAAAGGCCTGCATGTATCATCATTACGGTTTCCTTTATTTTTTTTTCATTCAAGGGACGCTGAGCCCGGTTCTAAGCCAGGGTCGTGCGATCACTCTGGATAGACTGCGAGGACCCCGGCCTCAGCATTCTCATTGATAATATCAGCCTTGGGCACTGGGCCCTTTCTTTAAAAACAGAAAAAAAAAGAAAAAGAAAAAAAAAGGCGGGAACCTTAATCACTTTCTAATAATGATTAGCACATCTCAAGGGTGTAGTGGAACGGCGCCGCCCTAGAGATTTTTTCAAGTCGAGGGTAGTGGAACGAGGCCCAAAGAAAAATGCCGCCCTGGCGCTTTGGCAAATTTCGACGCCCAGCCGTTGCCGGCCAAAACAAAATGAAAAATGCCGCACTGACGCTTCGGGAAATCTCGGCGCGCTGGGGGGCGTCTGTTTGGCTAAACAGCCGCAGATGTACTGGCATGTGTCAAATCCTCCCTTCCGTGCACTGCCACGTGTCAGTCTGACACTAATCGAATCCCCTCCTCTATGCACTGACACGTGTCATCCCCCCCTCCTTTGCGTCACCTAGTGTAGATTACTCTCCTTCGTGCACATAACAATCCCGTCACGTGTCAATGACTGCATTCTACATGTTTCTACTCTCCTTGGTGCGCATAGTAATCCCGTCATGTGTCAATGACTGCTTTCTACACGTGTCTACTACTCCACCACTTGTCAATTGCTTGCTACACGTGTCATTGAACTATTTTTCGTGCGCACAACAACAATTCCTGCCACGTGTCAATAATTCTTTTCCACACGTGTCGAGTACTCTCCTCCGTCGTGCACATAACAGCTCCCTCTCTGCACACATGCAACCTAATCCAAAATATGGGGTAGCTCTGCCTGGCGCAATGATGACGCGGTAACATTATACTCACCCACGCCACAAACATACTTCATGGGGACCTAGGGGCCTATAATTTGGAATCTGGCCGCAATTTCACGTCAAATACGTCCCCGAGAGTTGTTCAGTATCTAAGCTGTTTTCCACTTTCTTCTGCCACCGGGACCATAACATAACTAGAGATCCACGACTCATAAGGCCTCAGACTGGCCTATCTCAGGGGTGCAGTACACCCCTCAATTGTTGAATCGCAGACTTGAGTTCTAACTCTCATCGTGATTCAATTTTTATGGTCGGTCGATGTTACTTCGATTCATTTTTATATTGCTGCTACCATGCAAAGTTGCAAAACTTTTCGATCCTCCAACAGAGCCTATGGTTGGGACCCCACTGCAATGCGGATGGAAAAGACTTTTGGCCACGAAAAGAGGGCAAGTCAGGCATACTCCCACGGGGACCTATATTCCCAAAATCCCCCCCCAAAAGGGAAAAGGTCGGTCACACGGATCTACCAAAGTCGCAAATGTACTACTCCTGTGCCCATTTGTCAGCAGCATGGGAAGCCGCAGGCAAGGGATTTTGCGGTCACCTCCGCAAATACCCTATTTCATTTTTTGCATTTTCTTTGAAAATTGGCAAAAATTTGTTCACAAAAGTTCTTGCACAATTAGTGGATGGTGCTAAGTGACCAGCCAAGTACCAAATCCCCATTTCTCCATACGGGCGCGACCTTGTCCCATCTGAAAAGGTACAGCAGTGTGACGTGAACCATGCCCAAAACCTCAAATCGACCCTTCCCAAATTGCGGATTTGGGGTCGCCGTGTGAGTATGCCCTCAGTTTGGAAAGTCGGAAAGTACTTCTTCCGGGACCCCATCGCAGAGGACCAAATGCGCTTGGAAAACCCTTTGGAAATTAGTTGAGCCAATCGTTGCCTGTTTCCGTTGGCACTCGTTTGTTTTGTTTTGTTTTTCGGTTTTTTTTTTTTTTTTTTTTTTTTTTTTTTGCACTCTTTATCGCTATTGGCTGTTGCCTCCCGTGAGACTTTTCCAGGAACGACATGCCCTCCCCCCTACCCTCTAGAGTCATCACAAAATTGCTGCGAGGAATCCTCCCGTGAGACTTTTCCGGGCCGCAGACTACGTGAAAACACAAAACGATGTTTTTCCACGCCGCAATCTCCGGTCTGTGGGGTCCTGGAAAAGGGTTTACGGAAGAAATTTCACCTTTTCCAGGACATTCGCGGCAGGCTGTGGGGTCCTGGAAACAGTTTTGCGGCAAAGTTTTTCCTTTCCGCCATCCTGTGGGGTCCAACCCTAAGGGATAGCAGTCCAATGGCGCTGATGTCCACCCACTTCTCCCTGTGTTTATTACCGTCTTCCCCGTATACTAGTTATCTTTCAAGTCTTGTACATGTATACTAGCTATCTTTCAGGTCCTGTACAAGTATACTACCTTTTTCCCCCAAACATAACGCATATGTGTTGTACGTTGTAAATGAATAGATCGCATAGGGTGTGTTCTACTATGCGTTTGATTCGGATACAATGTATATGTGTTTTATTCGAATAGCCCTAAATTTCGAATACAACGCATATGCGTTCCATTCAATTTTTTTTTCAAATTTTGAAACTCAAATACAACACATATATGTTATGTTCGAGGGAAGAAGGTAGCTATATTTCAGGTCCTGTACATGTGAAATGAGGGTGCATTATGTTCGGGGAAGACCGTGGACGCTTGGGTTTCCACCTCCACAGGCGAGCAAATTCTAAAAGAGGGAACTCGAGCCAGGCAGGGACGACGATAAGTCCTTCTGACTCTGCAATCGGCAACCTCCCACCTTTTCTCCCAAAACTTCTCCTCCAACTCACTATCGATGGTGAATGTATTTGTCACCACATCCAACGACATGTTCTTCAATAGGGAGGCCGGTCCCGAGAGTAAGGATTATGACAAGGGCACTGAGGATGACGTCATCGAGATAATATTCAATTGTCTTCCTGCAACTACTCCTCCACTTGTCTACCTCTAGTCCTCCATGTGTCCACCTCTTGCTGCTCCATGTGTCCTCTTACTCCTGATCCTCCAGTAGCGTGCAAAAATGCTCTGCATCTCAGCTCGCGGGTATCCCAATGGAAAATCTCAACGGCACAACTAGATCAGACACGCTTGCATGTATATGCCGCAAGCAACAAAGGCGGCTGATCAACTGTCACTTTTTTTTCTTCTTACAATACTAGGGAGTTGTCCTACAATGGAATAAGGGTGGATCATCAATATCTCATCACACCCAGATAATGATGATGATGATTTTTTTTTTTCCCTATTGCTACAGCGGCAGTTTGGCAACAGTGAAGAACCCCATGGCCAGGGCGCTGTGCGACTATGCAATGATCAAGGTCGCTGATCAAGATCTCAGTCAACCCTATTTTTTTTGCAACAGCAGGCTACCACCACCTTGAATGCCTTGGTGACCTTGTTTGCTCTTGGCCAAACAAGAGCCTGCTATCACTCCCCACTCACTAACCTACTCTCTCCCAACCCTTTTCCAACTCCACTCCACCCTCTAATCATCTCTCTCTAGCTCTACCACTAATTTCCACCCTACCTTACTCTCCTCTCTTCTTTCCGCCACCTCTCTCCGCTTCTTCCCACTATTGTCTCATATCCCTCCCTCTCCACTATCTTTCACCATCTTTTTCTCTCCTCTCCTCCTCACTCACTCACTTTCTTCCATTAATCTTTTCACTTCTCCAACTTTCTCATCCTTTTCTCTCTCATTCTCTCACCCTCTTCTCCTTTCTTCCGCCTACTACAACCCCATCATCCCTCTCACCCACCATCTCAAACTTTCTCTATTTTTCACCTCTCTTTCACTTTTCTTCACCCTTTTTTCATCCCCCCCCCCCCAACTTCGATTTTTTTTTTTCTAAAAATTTTAATTATTTTCTCACCTCGTTCCTTTTTTATTTTCTTGTTTCTTTTTTAAATGATTTTCTACTAGGCTATAGATTGGCCCGGGGCCACCTGCCTGGCCGGGCCAAAAAACAATTAAAAAAAAACTAGGCTACCAGCCGGGCCGCCCGGGTCACCATATTTTTCCGGGCGGCCCGGCCGTGCAAGGACCAGGGAAGGTTCCAGCCAAAAAAAATAAAATAAAAAAAAATCCAAAAAATTTAAAAAAGCACTATGTTATGCAGAAAAATAAACTGAACAACTTTTGCCTCAGGGTCCATCGAAATTCTTTCTCAAATTTAAAATAAAATTTTAAATTAAAAATATTTGTATTTTTTTTTTTTTTTTTAAATATTTTTGGCCCGGCCGGGCAACTGGACCCGGGCCACTCTAGTAGCCTAGAAAAAAATATTTTTTAACTTTATTTTTTCTTTAAATTTGGTAAAGAATTGCGATGACCCTGAGGGAAAAGTTGTTCAGTTTGTCTCTGCATAACATAAGTTTTTTCGGATTTTTTTTTTTTTTTTTTTTTTTGCTATGACCCTTCATGGTCCTTGCACGTCCTGGGCCGTCTAATAAAATAGGATGCCCCCTGCGGCATGGCTGGTAGCCTAGTTTATTTTGCAATTATTCTAAAAAAAAATAATTTTATTGTGGCACCCTCAAATCTGGTTAGGACTTAGCCATTTTGCTTCGACGCATATTTTGACCCTTTGGGGACAAAGAAGTGCGAGCAAAATTTTGTATTTTTTTTACTTGGTATTTTTTCAGCACATTTTGACCCCTTGGGGGTAGCGAAGTGCTGGCAAAATCTTCTCATTTAGTTAGGTCGCCGGCTAAATTCAACCATCCCAACTCTAGTTTTTTTTTTTTACGGCACACTTCGACCCCATGGGGGTAACGAAATCCTGCCGAAAATTTAAAAAAAATATGAAACTTAGTTTTTTCTTCACTCTCCTTCACCTTCTCATTTATTTATTTATTTTTATGAAAATTCTAATTTGAGGTATTTGAAAATTTGTGTGTTTCTCTTGGTTTTTCCTCTTCTCTTGGCAAATCTTGGACCCATGGGGGACGGGGAAATGCTGTCGAAAAAATATATATATATATATCATTTATTTCCTCACTCTCCTCCATGGTCATTATTTTATTTCTTGATTAGGTTGCCGCTACTTTACCCTAACCCCCAAAACTCTGGTTAGAGTTTTCTTAGGGTTTTTCTGCGTTAGGGTTCTCCTACTCCCCCCGGACCTTCCTTTCCCGGCTTCCCCCGTAGGGCACCGTGGACCCAAACAGATCCTCTCCCTTCGCCAGATTCACACTTCCCTCTCACGAGCGACCCGCTGGTCACGGAGCGAGCCGACCCATGACTACCCACTTCGCTCCTACGGTCCCCTCCCTCTTGCAGATGGACCCCTTCCCCACATACCAGCCCATCTCTTTCCCTATTTCTTTTTCCATCTCCCACCATTTCTACCCGCATTCCTCCATCGTACACAAACGGGCTGTGTATACCCCCGTACGAATACGGGCCGTACGTATGAGCTCATGTGGTCGTACGGGCCGTACGTACGAAAAAAAAGCAAAAAAAACAAAAATAAAAAAAAATCTGAAAAAAAAAATGTTATGCAGATAAATAAACTGAAACACTTTTGCGCCAGGGTCATATTGAAATTCGTTATCAAATTTGAGATAAAAAACAAAAACCTTTTTTTTTTTTTTTTTTTTTTTTTTTTTTTTTTTTTTTTTTTTTTTTCTTCGTACGGGGCTGTACGTACGACTGTTCATACGGCCGTACGTACGACCGTACGATACCCCCCCCGTACGTCGTACGGAGTGTTACACTGTAAACGGGAGTACACCCGAGGAGATCGCTGTGACCCATTAACCTTCCAGACGCCCATTCAGCCAGCGGACCTTGGTCAGACCCCTATAAACCTTGAGACCGTCCTTGCGACTCTCCTTGGACTTATGCAAGCGCGACTTGATGCGGTTGCACCCATGCAAACGCAACTTATTGTGCTCGTTCTTGACGTTCACCGTCTCTAGGGTCTTCTTCATCGTTTTCCCAACCGCTCTTACACTCTATCCCCTACCGGCTTCCAGTGCGGTTCCCCATGACTTCATATACCGAAACGTGGTTGTTCTTCCTCCCCCATGGATCAGGCCCATCACTCCCCTCCGCAGTGGTGAGTGTCGTTGCCGCTCAGACCACCCCGTCTGTTGTGGCACCTTTATCAGCCCTTGACGTCCCAACTGCTTCGGCCATTGCCGTAGTTGATGCTACCTAGATGCCCGTGTCTGACCATGCAGTCTCATCTACCCATCCCGATGTTGCTTCCCAGCTTTCCGCTTCGGTCTCGACATTACGGTTTGGAGTTCAACCTCCTCCTTCTGTCCCCTCACTCCCATTTCAGCGCACCCTACAGTTCGTCACTCTCCCTTCGCCAGGGTACCCTCTCTGACTCCTCCACCACCGACCCCCCGTACCCAGTAAGTGGCTACCTTGCATGCCACCATGACGCAGATGCGGACAGAGATATTCACCCTGAGACAACCTCACTCCTTACAGACTGCTCACCCTTCATCTTCCTTCCCTGCCCTTCCCACTTCGGTCTTGCAGGCTCGCCTCCCTCGACATGCTCCTCCGCCTCTACCCTCTTACCTCGCCACTCCATTACAGCTGCCTGCGGCCGTTGCCTTCACCCCTGTTGGACCTTTAGTGAGCAGCCATGGCCCCAGCCTGCTATCACTTCCACCCCTGCACTGACCCCAACTTTTGCCGCCGCGGTGCAGACAACGCAGCCCCTCTCCCCTCGCCGTCAACACAATGGCCCCTCCCTTGTGCGTCTGTCGGATACACCTGACCACGATGGCACACTTCGAGTGTCGCACTGGTTGCAGGCAGCCACATGCACGCTGATGCTAACTCACACTAGTAGGGAGTTGTGGTGCTCTATGCTCGCAACTAATTTGTGAGGCGGCTCATGCCCATCAACCGGGCAGGCAAAAAATTGGGCGTGCACATAATTTGCCTTGGTATGTGCATAATAGCATTCGGGTAGTTGGGTATAACCACAATTTGGCGGTACCGGCCTTGGCTTCCTCCATCCTGGATATACAAATAAGTTGCACAGGCAATTTGCACAAATGGAATTTCCCCTTTTCTTTTTCCTTTATAAAGAGAGACCGCCTTGAGAGATATCATCTTCGAGCTGAGCGGCCCCAGCTAATTCAGAATTATTCGGTTCTGTTTGATCTGATTGCATGGAGACTCGAACACAGATCTCTACGTCCATTGGGTGTACGAATTGAGCTAAGGGCCATCGGTCATTCAACCCTGCTACCCTCCTCCCCCGAACACACCGCACCGTCATTTTCCCTGTCTAGCGACGGACGGTTAGCGGGATTTTTTGTCCCCAGGAATGTAAAATTAAAATTCCCGGTAAGCCCAATCTCGCCCTGCCCGTCTTCACCCGGGGCAAGGTCCCACTTGCGCGGATTAGGAGATTTCGGCCGTTGATCTTTGCGATCTACGGTCATTATCTCTTAATTCGTGCAAGTGGGACCTAGCCCCCGGATGGTACTTACGGTCATGGCTCCTGATGCGGCGATAGTGACCGCTCGTTCGGGTGGTGGCGGTATAGACTGGCCAATAGTATAGTATAGTGTAGTCTTCCCTCACGCGTCGGGACTTCAGAGCGCTGAGCGTTGATTTCACTTGGCTTCTGATCGTCAATTTTTCAAAAACAATTCCCAACGGCCAGAAAAGTGCAAGTCCTCGACCGCCGGATTCTTGTCTGCTGACGTCGGTAATCCGACCAGATTCTTGTCTGCTGACGTCGATTAGACAGATCGAACCTAACCGTCGATTAGAAAAGTGCAAGTCCTCGACCGCCGGATTGATTGGCCTTCGCAGTCGTGTCGTTAGGGTTTAGGGTCGAGGTAGAGGTAGAGGTGGAGGTGGAGGTGGGGGTGGGGAGGGGATTCCCAGTAGGCGCAGCCCATTGGAGGCCAGGTGCAACTTCCTAAGCTCTGCTCTCCCTCAGGAGGCCCTGCATGTATCGAGACCACAACGTACGTCAGGTACGTTCGAAATTTTTGTTTTGTTCGTTCATTCAAATGAAATCAGTAATTCACCATGCCTACCCGTAGACATGCGTTCTATTCGAGGGACCCGTGGGGGGCCGGTGTAGTTGATCATCTACTATAACCGCTTACGTAATACGTAATAGACACATGCGTTCAATCCGAGGGACGGGGTGGATAAATCGACGGCTGACAAGCATCAATCGATCCAATACTCTACCCTGACAACGGGACAACAGCAGAGCAGCGTTCTTTTAGTCGTCATAGAATAGAAATTCGTACGTAACCACAAAAAGAATCGAGGTTCGAACTCTCGACGTGTATAGTGGTTCATATACTGTCTACGTACGTAACCACAAAGAGTCGACGTGTATAGTAATACAGTAGTCGATCCAATACATCCATCCAATATGTCCTGTTATCCCGTTGTCACTGTGGATAAATACGTACGTAACCACAAAAAGAGTCCAGGTTCGAACTCTCGACGTGTATAGTCGGTTCATCTACATTGAACGTACGTAACCGCAAAAAGCGTCGAGGTTCGAACTCTCGACGTGTATAGCTGATTTGATCATCTACTGTGTACGTACGTAACCACAAAAAGCGTCGACGTTCGAACTCTCGACGTGTATAGTTGATTTGATCATCTACTGTGTACGTACGTAACGGCAGAAAGCGTCGAGGTTCGAACTCTCGACGGGTATAGTAATAGAAATTCGATTGTCCGATTTGTCGATTATGATGAAGCATCAAGGGATACGATACTGTGACAACGGGGCAACCGCAGAGCTCTCTCGACGTATACGTAATTTTGTATTTGTATGGTCGGGGTTTAGAAACCTCGTTGATTAGCAAATCTGTTATTTCGCAATTACAATTTACAACAGTAAATAGTAATTAACTGAGGACAGACACTAACGGTGGAGCAAAAATGGGTGATCTTAACAGGTAATTAAGGTCCTAAAAAAAAAAAACAAGAAAGTTAAATGGTTTTGCTTATCGAGATGGGATAGATGGGAGAGCTAATTAAGCACAATGAAGTGCTGATCACGTCATCATCGGAGCTCATTCATCGTTGATTGATTGGGTAAACTTTTTCACGGGCGGGGAAATGGTGATTGATCGGTACATCAGAATTGATTGATTGATTGGATGATTCGCGCGCGCGCGGGTGAAAAAGTGGTGATCACGTCATCATCAGCGCTAATTACCAATGAGTGGATGGGATGGCCGGTGTGCACGCATGGTATGCAAGAGTAGTGTTGTGATTGCCACGTCGTCATCAGAGTTCATTGATTGAGTGGATAAGGCGCGTGCCTGATCAGAGGTGCTTTTCTACGATGATTGGCTCCCAATTGCTTGTCTTTATGGACACAATCGGGTCGTAATTGCGGTCATATGCACATCCCATAAAGTGTTTATTTTTTTTTCCGACCTTATTTGGCTGGAATTGCGACCCGATACGTCCGAGAAAGTCCTACCCGGCTTCCTCCGAACATAAGGCGCGCTGATAATGAATGTATACAAGCTATCTTTCTGGTCCAGTACAGTCATAATGAGGGTGCTTGTCTCAGTCGAAGCAATCTGGTCGTGATTGCGGTCGTATGCATCATCCCAGAAAGTGTCTTTTTTCGACCTTATTTGGCCGGAGTTGCGACCCGATACGTCCGAGAAAGTCCTCTACCGTCTTCCCCCGAACGTAAGGCACGCTGATAATGAATGTATCCAAGCTATCTTTCTGGTCCAGTACAGTCATAATGAGGGTGCTTGCCTCAGTCGAAGCA
>BFEA01000492.1:772139-782139 GCA_003427395.1 Chara braunii | reverse complement strand
TATGGTCTGGTTTCCCTCATGAATGTGGTCTCGGCGTTGTCTGATTAGTCACTGTCGCTGTGAATGGCATATTGATACACATACATACATGTTGTACCAAAAAAAAAAAAAAAAAAAAAAAATTAAAATCCTATTGTTACCAACGGGCTTAGCTAAGTTGGCATACCCATCTTTAAAAAAACTCGCATCTTGAAATACCGACAGGAGTTCAAATTTCAAAAACTTCAAATCCAGATGGAACCAAATGAACGAAAAAGAAAAAAGAAAAAAACAGCATATTGTTATGTGCGCAAGCTTCGAGCCCGAGCAACACTCACCACAGGCCAACATCTTGAATGAATTGGGACCTCCATTGGCCCCAATACATTCAAAATGTCAAAATTTGGCAGTGGTTCGGCGAGCCCCAAAGGCTCAGAAAGCACAGACCAAGCAACAGCATGCTCAAAAAAAAAAAAAAAAGGTCAAAGGACTTCAAAGAAGGAGCTTACCTGGAGTTCATTCATTTTCCCTTCTAGCCTTTCCATTTGCGCTCCATGGTTCTTCGAAGCTGACCGTTGATGGTTACAAAGAATAGCGACCTGCCAAAAGACCAACAAAAGAAACAGAGAAGAAAAACAAAAACAAGAAACGAAAGTGCACGACGTCAGAGAAGTCGTTCCATCAAGGAACCCACATCCAAACCGATTGGTCCAAGAAAGTAAAATCATCCAGCCTCGTTCCGCCACTCGCCATTTGTGACAATGGGCCTCTCCACTGCTCACAATATGCACAAAAAACAAAAAACATGGCGTTCACACATCTTCCCATGTTCAAGTGTAAGATTCATTCTCATTCTGCACATTTGGCGAGTGGTAACGTAGCGAGGCCCAACGGTGGATCTCTCTGGACATATAGGACCACAGATGGACTCACTGTTTTGATATTTGCCTAGTTGCGCAACTACCGTCTATTCGGGTGAAGACGGAAGGCCGTTACTCTTCTTCGACCCTCAAAAAAGCCAAATTCGACACGACAACTTCCCATCGAAGACTCAGCAGCGAGGCGATCGATTATCCCGCACGCTCTAAGGGCATGGAGAAAAGCTGACAACATTCTTATCAACAACCTGCCACTGGAACCGTTTCACAAGCAATGAACACCCTACTAAGCCTACTGTCTCCCCCCGAACACAACGCACCCTCATTTTGCCTATATCGACACCCTCCTAAGCCTACCCTACTGTCTTCCCCCGAACACAACGCACCCTAATTTTGACTGTATCAGGCTTGAAACATACCTTGTATACATTCATTTTCAGGGTGCGTTGTGTTCAGAGGAAGACGGTAGGGCAGGCAAGATGGGGAGAGCGTAAAGGGAGGCAAGGCACTCTCAGTCCCACCCCACTCCCGACCCCTCGGCTCTCCTATCCATGGGGGAGAGGGGTCAAGGACCCTCAGCCCCACCCTACGGACATGGTGACGTGTCGAAAACACTCTCATCGTCCAACCACTGAACCTGGTCCACAATCAAACGCCCTCCTCAGCCTACGTTGAGGAGGTGAGAGGGGGAGAGGGGGAGAGGGAGAGAGGGGGAGAGGGGGAGAGGGGGAATGGAGGCCAAGGAACCTCAGCCCCATCCCACTGCCCGCCCGTAGAGCCAGAGGTGAGATGGAGAGAGGGGGGAGGTAGGCCAACGACCCGCAGCCCCACCCTGCTCCCTGCCCCTACATCGCCAAACTAACTGGCAGCTCGACAGGACGCCAAGCATGCCTCTAAGGGGAGGAATGAACGAGGAGTAGCTTGGATGACACCAGTTATGCACATAACAGAAGGTGGCCATTGGCATCTCTCTGATGCCCATCAATGTTCTCGTTGATGCCTGTTGAAAATGATCAGACAAGGAAAACACAAATGCCCCATACAGAAGCACACCTCTTTGATCATTCGTTGATTGGTCGTTGATTGGTCATTGATTGGTCGTTGATTGGTTGTTGATTGATCATTCATTGGTCGATGATCGGTCGTCTGATTAGACGGCAGCAGGCATGCTCCCGCAGCCACTCACCTCTTTGTTTGCCCTCTGGTAATCTGCTACCCGCTCTACCACGTTGCTTCCAACCGTGTCTTGCAACTACAGAGAAACACCAAACAGAAGCACATCGGCACAGGGTTTTGTACGAAACAACCAACCAAACAAACAAACAATCAGAAGCATAAACACCATACCGCCCCGTGTCACACGAAATTCACCCCCATGACTGTACCTGCTACAGAGATCAAGCCCTCGTGAAGCATGTACCAGCCACAGTCTGAGCAGCTTTGGGAGGGGGAAGGGGCAGGTTCGGACAGCAGGGATGGAATATCTGAGAGTACACTCAAGGATGGACATCAAGAACATTACAGGGGCGAAAGAAGCAGGAGGAGAAGAAGAAGAAGAAGATTGCGGAAAAAGAACAGTAGGCATGGAAGAAGGGAGGAGTGGATTCTGAAAGTTGGAAGTGCAGGTCCCGACGGAGCAACACAGGCGAAGATAAAGAACAGCAGGCAAGGTCGAGAGGTCCTCCGGGACATCCATTCAAATTGGGAACAATACAGAGAGACAAGATTAGCATGCACACTGCACATGGATGACACACATAAATCGAGAAATAGTCCGAAATTCTAATTATAAAAAAGAAAAACAAATAGGCAAGGTGGAGAGGTGTTGCATCCATGAAGGCATGTAGCAGCAGATTGGGAACAGGTTCGTAGCAGGTTCAGGGTCAAATCGTGCAGCAGGATTACAACAGCATGCATCTGTACGAACTGCGATACAAAAAAAAAGGCAAAATAAAAAGGCGAAAAAAGATGAGTTTAACTGTGGTATCTGTTCTGATCGGTTCAATCTTGCCTCCATGCCAAGGCAAAAAAAGGCTAAAAAAGAAGGCCAAAAAAAGGCGAAAAAAAAAAAAAAAACACTGCAGATGGAGCAGACCCAGTGTAACAGAGCAGCACACTTTGAAGCAGCAGAGGATCAGATCGCATGCTTCGTGAGTGCAGGTACTTCCTTAGTATGCAGTGTACTATGCACACATATAAGGGGGTGGGAGAAGTTCTCTGCAGGCCATCTATCAAAAAAATGAATAGTAAATAAATTAATACATAAATATTAAATATTAAATAAATACGACATGCCGGTACCTGCCTGTCTCTGTAGGGAACACACCTGCTGGCAATTGATCAAAGAGGTCAAAGGGTTCAATTCCTGGTGTTGAAATAATGGCAGGGGCTGGCCCCTTTGAAAAAAGAAAAGAAAAGAAAAAACACAAAAAACAGAAATCCTGTTCTGATTAAAACAAAACAAAAAGAAAAAACACAAAAAAAACATGACATGACCAGCGTGACAGTCAGATTGTACCTCGATGTCTAGCAAGCCAGGTGCATTCTGATACACGTGGATGTGGTTGGAGTGCACGTGGATGTACAGCAAACCAGGTGCAACTCACCAACCTAGCACACTAGGGCAGAGGGTAGAGATGGAATGACAGCCACCACAACTCACCAATCTATCCAAAGTGATGGACGCGTTGTATGTACGGAAGACCTTTGCGGTCAAGCCGGGCATAATTTCCTTCAGATGCTGATTTAGCTTATTGGTATCCAGCCTATCGAACAGATCATCTCCAGGATCCTTTCCTGACATGTCAGTCAGACATCGAAGAAACGACAACCGATCGCAAGCACATCCATCTTAGCAATATAAGCAGAAAAACACTAGCGGGCGGCCGGGAAGTTGAACAGGAAAAAAAAAAAAAAAAAAAAACTGCCCTTTGACATTCGTCACCAATCACTCAAGGTGATTCGGTCCAGTCAAGCGTGGCACTCCCGGAGCTTCGCATACTGCACACTATGTTCCAAGAGGCCAGCATGCACCATGCGAATACACACACACACACACACACACACACACACACACACACACACACACACACACACACACACACACACACACACCTCGGTCATACTTGCTTTGCGGGGTTGTATATAGCAAACATGACAACATACACACACATCATCATCAAGATTCCTTTCCATGCGGCGTGCGAATACACACACACACGCACGCACGCACACACACACACACACACACACACACACACACACACACGCGCAAACACACAAACACAAACACAAACACGCATGCTTGCTTTGTGGAGTTGTGCACAGCGAACATGACAATATATACACAAACACACATCATCAAGATTATTTTCCAAATCGGAGAGAACACATTCACACAAACAACCAAGCCTGTCTTCCAGGTCTAGCAAGAAGATCCATTTCATTCATAGTCAGGGAGAGAGGAAGATAGCACACACGCACACACACCCACACCCACACATACACAAAATCAAGATTCCTTTCCTTGTCTATCATAAACATGGATTTGACATGTAGCCGTGGAGAGGAGGAACACAAAACACACCTGCGAACACACACACACACACACACGCGCGCGCGCGCGCGCTCGCTCACGCACACACACCAAACAAACAAATAAAAAAACGCCATTCTTTTCCAAGCCTGAAATGAAGATGGATTGGATATTGAGTGAGGAAGAGAGGGAGGCAGAGCAGGAGGTGGTAGGACTAGAGTAAGAGAAGCATGCGAAAAGGGGTAAGGGAGCAGGGATTAATCAGAGAAATATATTCAAATGGACAACAGTGCTTTCTTTCTAGAAAGCCAATCTATTTTTTATTTTTTTTTCTTCTTTTCTTTTCTTTCCCTATCTACTTCTAGAGAGAGGAGGAGAAGAAGACCATGAAGAGATTGAGGAGGGCAAGCTGAGGGGACTGGACGAGGAGGAAAGTGGAGAAAGGAGAATTAATAGAACGGTGAAGACAGAAGTAATAACGCGGTGTTAGAAGAGGGGAAAGGAGCGGAAGAGAGGTAGCAGAACAGAGAAGAACATAACACGACATTCGAAGAGGGGGAGGGAGCAGAGAAGAGGTGGAAAAAATAAACCTGAGGCCAGAGAGGGGGAGAGGATGGGAGGAAAGTAGCACGTGAAGGGTAGGCATGAAGCGTGGAACAGAGGGAAAAGGGGAAATCAAACAAAGGAGGGAGGGAGCGGAAGGAGCGGAGGAGAGAGGAGGAACACATGATGAGCAGGAGAGAGGGGAAAAGCAGACGACGCGAGAAACATACCAAAGCTCAGAAGAGAAGAGGGAGAGACATAACATGCTCAGTCAAAGATAGGCAGCAAAAGCGATGGAATAGCTCAAACCTTCTTGGAAATCGCCAATCGCTCGGTAGACCCGGTCGTCCACTTCTACAGTGTTGAAATATCGAATCGAGTCCTTACCCAAGAAATCAAACTGCGAGGTCACATTTCGAATCCAACAGGGGTCCCAACACAAGAAACAGCTAGAAAATCAGACCCAATTCCAAACTAGCGCAGATGCAGACTGCTGCAGAATGGTCAACCACAGCCAAGTGACCCAAATGCCCTCGCTTCAGTCACGGATGAGTCGACAGTTAGAAACCCTGCTCAATGCAAAATGCTCGTCCAAGTCCGTGAGGTCATTTTGTATCCAACAGGAAATCCAACACAGGAAACAGCTAAAAAATCAGACACGATTCCAAAACTAGCGGCCGATGCCGAATGCTGCAGAATGCCCAACCACAGTCGAGTGACCGAAATGCCCTCACTTCAGTCGCGGATGAGTCAACAGTTCAAACCCCGGCTGAATGCAAAATGCTCGTCCAAGTCTACACCGAGTGTCGCCGCGTTTCACATAATGACCACACAGAACACAGTTCATCTTCGCATGTTATACATAAATATGGCTACATTCAACCAAATGTCTCCCATAAAGTCAGCCAAATGTCACCCATTCCAGCCTCCTCGACTGTTTTTTTTTACCTTTTCGTCTTTTTTTTTCGTCGTCTTCTTTTTTTGTTTCTTTTTCTCTTTCCTTTTTACTTTCTTGTTTTTTTTTTTTCATCTTTTTTACTTTCTTGTTTTTTTTTTTCATCCTTTTTCTGTTATTCGTCTTTTCTTTTATTATTTATTTCTTTTCTTTTACTTATTTTTCTTTTATTAATTTTCTTTCTTTTTCACTTTTTTTGTTTTTCTCTTTCCGTTTTTCTTTTTTCTTTTTTTTCCCTCCTTTTTTCTTTTCTTCTTTTCTTCTTTTATTCTTCTTTTTTTTATTCTTCTTTTCATTTATTATTGTTTTACTTTTCTCTTTTATTTCTTTTTCCTTAATTTCTTTTTCTTTTATTTATTTTCAGTTTTTATTTATTTTTCTTTTTTTTTCCTTATTTCTTTTCTTTCTACAGTCAGGGCCTTGCACTCCTGGCTCCTTTCGCAGCGAGGCCTCACCAACACTCGACAACGATCCTTCCTGCTTTCTGTCATCATTCCCCTTGAATCAAGCCCTCTACGTCCAAGTTCTCTCGATTGCTCTTTTGTGCGAGATGCCCGACAAAGTTACACGTCTCTATTTGACCAAACGGTAAGGTCCGCTTCCGCTGCGAATGCAGCGAGGCCTCACCACCAACACTCGCCAACGACATGCTCACCTGCAGAGACCTCGGAGCAACAAGAGTTACGTGTTCAACTTTCAATGAGCAGCAACCTACTGTGTCCGCCTCATCGTCATCCTGCCAAAGACAAACAGCAGCTCCAATTGTCACAAAAGAGGGTCGAAACAGCCGTGACAGAACCGATCACAAACGAAAGGTGACGCAGCCACAAAAGACAAGAAGCTCCACTTGTCACAAAAGAGAGTTGAAACAACAGTGACCGAACACATCATAAACAAAAGGTCACACAGCCACAAAAGGCAAGAGAAAGGAGAAAGCCCGGAGCACACACATCACATCCTCCGTGGCTATCATTCATAATTCGCAGGTCGGAGGTACAAATCGCCAAACCCTGTATGCACGCACGTGTGTGTTCCAAAAAACTAAAGCCGTCGAAGATAACATCCTACGAGGCTGAATGGTACGCAACTGCAACTGCCAATTAAGCTGAATTAACAGATCACGGGTTCAATCCCCGACCGATACGATAATTATTTATTAGTAATGTTAGGGGGCTAGCGCCTCATGAGAACAAAAACAGAAAGAGAGAATCATGGAGTTAAGCATGTGAAGGGGTGGGATGGTGGACCCAAAGGAGTCCAGTTCATTTCAATCAGGGTTCGATCTGTATCAAACGATGCCGGCCCATGGGACTCGCTGGGACTCTCGCTGGGAGCTGCTAGCGCAAGTTATAAGCGTCTTTGTCCACAGACACCAGATCTAGAGAAGTAGGTTGATGGCTGAAAGCACAGGCCGCTGACAGACGCACGTCCTCGTTTTTTCTCTTAAAAAGACGGAACAGTGACGACTTCCCGAGTTGAATCCTTATCTTTCTTTATTTTCTTTCCTTAGAAAACCCCAGCAGGTTGCGCTGATGAAACTCAGAAAATACAGCACATCTGAAAATATTTTCAGTGAGCTGATGATGCTTGCCATCATATCCCCACCAATTGATGGAATCCACCCCAATTAAAACCACCGCGATCCTCGAGGGGTGGGAAGAGAGGAAGGAGGGGCSGGGGGGGGGGGGKGGAGATCACAGCGTCTGGGCTTGCTATTCTAGTGCTACCTTAGAAGACTAGGCTAACATGTGGCATGCTAGGGTTAACCATCTTCATCATAACTTTGGGTGGAAATCACACCGTTTGGGCTTGCTATTCTAGTGTGCCTTAGAATGGGCTAGTCGAAGTCAAAGAGACCAAACAAAAAAGTGCAGCCAGGTGCGAGTATGCCCCTAGAGATGACATGGAAGTCAATAGCATCCCATACCTTAACATTTCCTTTTCTTGTTTTTTTTCCTCTCTTTTTTTTGGAGGGGGCGGTGGGGGGGGGGGGAGACATCCGTGAGGGCATCCTTCCTCGGTCGGGGATTTGAGCCCCGGCCCGGGCCCGGTGAAGGGACATAGTAGACATACCTTTTCATTTCCTGCTCTCAGTGCCAACCGATCAATTAGATATGTCGCGACCGCAATCTGTCTTTTCTCGGTTGAGTCCGAGGCAAATGCTTTTTCGTAGTTCCGTCGGATATTGGCGATGTAATCCTGCAAAAATTACACACAAGTAATGCACTTTACCTTTAGAGATGTGCAACATTCATGCCAGCGCTCATAAAGCAATGGGAGCAAAGAATTATAATACCCAAAAAAAAAAAAAACAAGGCTACCAGAGTCATGCAAGACGGCTTGCTCAGCTGGGCCAAAAAAAAAACAAACCCCAGTCAATTCTCTAATAAATTGCCTTTCCAAAAACAAAAATCATTTTTTATTTTATTTTCTATCTATAATTCGGTAAGGACTTTCAATGTGACCCTGAGGCAAAAGTTGTTCGGTTTATTTTTCGGCATAACATAGTTCAGATTTTTTTAATTTTTTTTTTTTGAGGGGGGGCGGGAAAGGGGAGGGGGTTGCAGGGACCTTCCGTGGCCCTTGCCCGGCCGCCCGGGCAACAAAGGTGACAGGAACATAGTTCTTTTCAGCTTTTTTTTGGGCGGATTTTCTTTTCTTTTTTCTTTTTCTTTTTGTTTTTGGGGGGGGGGGGGGGGGGGGGGAGGGGTGCGGGTTGCAGTGACCTTCCGTGGCCCTTGCCCGGGCAGAACCAAGGTGACCGATGCGGCCCAGTTCGTAGCCCTGATGACAACAACATATTGGTTACATAGAGATTCCATCAAATGTCGTTCTATTTTTAAGCATCCTCTGTCTGGTAGTACCATCCATGTTATCTTTAATCATATCTATCATTCATGTCGAAGCTTTTTTTTTATCATAAGATTTAAAATTAAAGCAAAAAAAACTACGGTTCAACAAGGAAAGAACCAAACGCTAACAGCCGCCCTCCTCTGTGTCGCGTTCTTTCGTCTATAGAAAGACAGCTACATCTGCAAACAACCGAGAGGAGAGAGAGAGAGAGAGAGAGAGAGAGAGAGAGAAAGGGGGGAGAGAAAAGGGGGGAGAGAAAAGGGGGGAGAGAAAAGGGGAGAAAGTCAAGCTGATATACGCCATCAACTAGGATAACACTGTCTGCACAGTAATGGAAATGCAAGGGCACCTCCCAGAGAGAAATGCACACTGGGCATGCAGGCAGCACACAACATGGATTTCCATTTAACATCTTATTTATGTTTCCCTCAGCAATTGGTCAGAAGCGTTCGACCGTAGCACAATTAGTGAAAATTCTTTCAGAAGCGGGTGCTTTAGAATATTCTATTATTGTGGCAGCCACTGCATCAGATCCTGCTCCTCTTCAATTTCTTGCTCCTTATGCAGGTTGTGCTATGGGAGAATTTTTCCGAGACAATGGAATGCACGCTCTAATTATCTATGATGATCTAAGTAAACAATCAGTCGCATATCGACAAATGTCATTATTGTTACGTCGACCACCAGGTCGAGAAGCTTTCCCAGGAGATGTGTTTTATCTACATTCTCGTTTATTAGAAAGAGCTGCCAAAATGTCAGACCAAGCTGGTGCAGGTAGCCAATACAACTTAAGATTTCCTTTTAGACCACCACTACCTCCGATCCGGTTAATGCCGAGCCTGATTTTCACAGCGCACCGAGTTTTGCTGAACCGGGGCAGTTTCATCCACAAGGGGAAAAAAAAAAAAGAAAAAAAAAAGAAACTTCCCGAACGCCTCGATAACCACCAGATACGTTCTGTGAGGTAGTCGTGTGTCTGTGCCCTCAGTGAGGGCGTGTTGCGGACAAACAATGGGAAAAGAAAAAGAAAAAAACGGCTCCCTTATGCTGTGATTGAGGGCGGGTACAGGATGCAACAGCATTGAGACAGTTGCGTGCCACGCGTGAAATACGCCCTGACTGGCTGGCAGGGCACTACAACAACCTGAAAACAAAAACAAAAACAACAGCAACCTATTCCCCACATAGTGGCCAGGTACATTCCTCAAAGCATTGGTGTAACCTTTTTTTTTTTTTTTTTTTTTTTTTTTTTTTTTT